>RPOG01002582.1:24503-88256 GCA_008086565.1 Thalassoma bifasciatum | reverse complement strand
GAAATTCACAGTTTTCTCAGTCTCTATGCAACAGCAACACTGCATTGGAGATCAGGGCACTTGCAGTCTCCATGGGTACTGATACTGTCTGTTCTTTCTATTTTACGTCAAACAGCAGAGCAGCTAGGCAACAATGTTAACTCCTAAACACCAGATTTCCCATTGGAGTGGAAAATTAGCATCATGGAAAAAGGGTTAACCTCTTATCCTCCACTCGGTCATCGACGACCTGTTTGCCCTTTCTCTGACATCATCAAAGTATCAAGAATAACACCTTTGTCAAACACTGGAACGCATCCTGCATTAATAAACTTAGATTCTTCACATTTCAGTCACTACGTTCATTTTGGTTAGACTTATACGACAAAAGTGACCCCTTCTGGATACATGAAGATTTGATGCCAGGAGAGCCTGATTTATACAAGAAATGTTCCTTGCTTGACTGGCCAATAGCGTGAGCTGATGCTGCATAAAAGCCCCCTAACAGACTCTTTTATGAGCTATCGGGCCTGTCACTCACACATACAGTAACCAATAGCTAATAAGACAGTAGAAAAGATGCATTTACTGTCATGCATATTCATCCATGTACATGTGTGCAACAGTAGAGGAAGAATTCGTGACTGGGAGCTATAATTTCACAATTTTTGGAGAACCTTTTCACAGAGAGAGCAAAGTTGACTACCAAGAGGACACTGAGCACTGATAAAGCTGGTTTTGTTTGCGCAAAGTTGTCAGACTAGAGCGTGGAAATTGAGAATACACCTGCTGGTGTTTGGTCACCTGAGACTAAAAACTCTCAAAAGCTCAAATTTCACCCAGATGTAGATGAGAAGGTGTAGAAGTGATGTGGTGAATGTTTTATGTTTGACATGTTCAAAAATTTGTTGTAAAAATTGAAGAGGAAAACAAAGTGTTTCAGCTGCATTTATCCTGATGTGGAATTTAGCAACATTTAAAAATATAACATTTTCTGAAACTAGAGACTTTAATCATTCAAATGAGGTGTCACTGATGAATTCTGACCTTATGGTTCTACAGTTATAAGCTTTAAAATCATAGCTGGGTATATAGGCCTGAGTTGGCTGGGATGTGAGCCCAATTTACTTTTCTTTTTAGCGTAAAGCTAGTTCTTCGACCACTTTTACGTACGTAAGATAAAGAGACCTCCTAAAATCAGTGTTTCATGAAGGTTTTTCAGCTTTAATCTCTGGTCGGTAGAGGTGACGTTTCGAGAAGATGATTGATGTAATGCAATGTAGTTAATTTACACGGTAAGTTTCCGCGGAACATAGGATCTGACCGCATGCACCAGTCTGATCGAGCCAATGCGCACAAAAACCCTAAGATCTGCTGCGGAAAATAAAGATTCTTCACGTTAGAAAGGCGACAAACACAAAGCACTTTCACGTACCAGGAGCTGCAGGAGGAAGCTTTATTCCAGAGACAGTCGGTTCACAGTGCGGTCGTGTTGCCAGGCGCTTCTCCGCTGGCGCACTTCGGGGTTGTGGCTTTAAAACGGGTTGCCATGAGGCAGATAGTAAGGAAATGAAACCCTGAACTTTACATCATGGTAAAAACAAAATCCCTGTCACAAGCATGTAACACAAAAATACCAAACAGACTCAATATAAAGCTTATTTTTCCATTTTTGACATAAAGACTGCTTCACAGTCTAAAAGACGCAGATTATTTTACGCATCTTAATGGGGGTTTTCTCCCAAACTGGCAACCTGAAAAGGCGTACCCCATCTTTTAATTTAAGTTAAATTGACATTCCTGACACAAGACCTCGATGTGATGGATCGACTGTCCTACTTCTTACACTATCATCACCATTATCATTATGAAGTCTCTAATGTGAAATAAACCTGCTCTCTTTTTTCATATCACTAACTTATGTTGACATGTTCTGCAAACATACATTTTTTTTTTCTTCCTCTCCATGATTCAACAAAAGCACAAGCAATGAGCTAAAATCGACAGGATTTTTATTGTAATGTTATATAATGTAATCAATCACACGGTATTTACTTCATCACGTGATCAGACTAAATCCATCCTCAGGCTCCTTGTACATCATGTGATCATCAGCAGTTGTTACAAAATACTATCAGCACAGCAGTGATTAGCTTGTCCATTTTTGAGGATTCATATCATTATGTACTGAAAGGGTTTTTTTTTTAATTTGGGTCAAAACAGGGAATGTGAAGCAGGGGCGGATCTAGAAAATATTTATAGGGGGGCAAGAGGGGGGCAGTCAATTGTCATGTCTATGTCTATATGCTGGATTAATGTAATTTTAGTGTGACTATATTCTGGAAACCCAAAAAGAGGACCCTCCTCCAAAGACAACAAAGTAACTTCATAACCCAAACATTTATTTGCAACACTCCCTCTCTATCTAAAGTGAAACATTTGTATAATGGCAAAATAAATAATGTATTGAAGCCAATTTCTGCCAGTTGAAAATATCAAAATGAAAAACTGGCTTTGTTGATTCCTACTTTTTTTTAATATATCAAAAATACAATCAAAAAATTCAACTTTTCCTCACTAATTTTGACCTTATCTCAGAATTTTGACTTCGATATCTAAAATTATTTGCTTTTGTGTCATAATTTTGACTTTTTAATTCAAAATTTGGTATTTTTTTATACCAAAAATGAATGACTTTTATCCCAGATTTTTTACTTTTTAACTCAATTTTTTTATTTATTCATCTTTTTTCCCAAAACTATTCACTTTTGTCTCAGAATTTTGAGTTTTAAGCTAAAAAAGACCACCATGGGGACGAATGCTAGAGATGCCCCCCCCCCCCCCCCCCTTGACTTTTTTTACTTTATAACTCAATTTTTTATTCATTTATGTTTTTTACTAAAATTATTCACCTAATCGCAGAATTTTGAGTTTTAAACTCAAAAAACTACTAGAGGAATGAATGCTGGAGACTTAAATCTTTATAACGGTCGCCAAGGCTTTGTTTTAGGGGGCAGCTGCCACCTTATGCCCCCCTTGTAGATCTGCCCCTGGTCCAAAGCCATCACAATGAGTATTTTTGTAAAACATTGTGCCACATATGGATGGAAAACAATGAATGAATAGAGGGGCTTATTTGCACATGCATAGCGCTGTAAAAATGTGTTATTAGTTGCACCCTAGTTTCATATTATAACATAATACTGCTCAGTCTGGAAACTCAGTGCTAGACTGGGAAGTGTCATGAAAAGTGTGATCTTCCAAAAGTATGTTTCTTTTCAAGAGAAAAACACGTATTAACAGAGAGATCCATGTAATCCCAGGGTGTTTCTCCACGTTCTTTTTAGTTCTTGTTTAACATGGACACACTCAGGTGCTTGTCTCTTCAAAGGCGTGGATGACACTGTCATATGCAGGAGGGGGAGTTTGTGAGGGCAGGAATCCTTTAAGTCCATTGTTGCCCAACCAGAACGAGTGCCTCTTGTTCGGCACCAAAGCTGCTGAATCTGACGAGGTTGAAGCTGCTGTGTCCTCAGACATGTTGGCCTGGGTGTCGTCTCCCATCCCTTCCAAACTCGCCCTGCTCCTCTTAGGTTGTGGGCGAAAGGTGGAGGTCTCTATCCCAGGTTTGAGCCCCAGAGGACCCACGGGTTCCAGAGACGGCTGCCTGTAGATGCTCAGAAACGTGCTCCTGTAAAGGCCGATTTGGCCGCCTGAGGGGTTTTGTGACCTGGAGGACTTCTTTTTGGAGCGTCTGGTGATCCTGGCCGTGGCCTGACGTCTGGACGCCCAGGTCAGCAGCACGTAGACCAGGGCGCCCAACAGGAGGCCCACGAGCATCGAGAGACAGAAGGCGAGAATCATATCACCTGGTGGCGAAATGAACAAATCAGTGCAGAGTAGAGCTGGGCAATTAATTGCAAATTAAATTCAATCTGCAATATTCTAATGTCAGACAGTGCAACATTTCTTTTTGTTGTTGTTGTTGTCATTGTATTTCATTACATTTTTATATGATTATATGAACGATAACACAAAAACCTTTCTGTCACTCGTGGTTAGAGGTTGGGTGAAGACATTTATTTACAAACAACTGTGTTTACTCTTTTTAGATCATAATGACAACAGAAACTTCAAAAATGACCTTGTTCATTTTTTTATACACACACACTGATTACAAGCAAATAGATCACAGGTGAGGATGGTTAATAACAGGGGATATTAAACCCATTTGTGTCAACTCGTGTGCATGTTATCAGGCCAAAACCCCCAGACGATATAAAATTTTGATTAGGGTCATTTTTGAAGTTTCTGTTGTCATAATGATTTAAAAAGAGCAAAAAAAAATTTAATAAATGTCTTCTCCCAACCTCTAACCATGAGTGACAGAACGGTTTTTGTGTTATCACTCATATTTTCCAAGAAAAGGCCAAAATAGTCAAAAATTTTGCAGGCGGGTGTAAACTTTTGGGCACAACAGCATATGTTTTTTTTAAATATCGATGTTTGATATTTCATATTGAGGGGATAATTTCTTTTTTTTATACTTGTAGTTCAGCCATGTATGTTTTATACTGTTTATCATTGATTTTACTTGTATTTAACATGTTGTTGTTGTGTACTTTCTGTATTGTTTTTTATGTGGACCCCAGGAAGAGTTGCTGCTGCATTGGTGGCAGCTAATGGGTATTCAAAGAAATGAAGAAATACAACAAAAAACACACAAATACAATGAGCAGAACATAACAGTTGGCAATAGTTAGCGTTCAGACAGGAAATTTGAAAATGAATAAATAGGATAAGATTAGAAAAAAAGGTGGGAGGGAGAAAGCACAGAGATTATGCAAATATAGCAGCATTCTCGTGATTCAAGTGGCCCAGACAGTTCTTCCATATAGGAAATAAAAGGTTGCCATATCACATCAAACTCCTTGATGGATCCCTGCAGTGTATATCTTAATAATAATCATAATAGTAATAGTAATAATAATAACTTAAATTTATATAGCGCCTTTCGAGGAACCCAAGGTCGCTTTCCAAAGGTAAAGGGGACAAACAAACAAAAAACCAACAGCAAAACTAAAGCAGGAAACCTGATTTGGACCTGAGCTGAACATTTAATCAGGAAAAGCCGAGGAGAAGAGGTGAGCTTTGAGGAGTGACTTCAAACTGTCTTATCCATTTGTGCAATATTTCTTTGACCTCAAATGTGTTAGTATACCAAATACTTTTTTTTTTGCAGTAGATATTTTATTCTGTACACTAGTGTTACTCAACTCTGATCAACCAAAGAGCCAAATTGTTGAAAACTAACTTTGCAAGAGGAATGATCTAAGAGGTAGAACGTGTCAAACAGCAAGAAGTGGCAATGTAAGTAAGTTTTGGGAATCAAAAATGGTCAAAAAGCTTGAAAAATTGGCAAGAAAAGTGACTTAAATGGGCAAAAAGAAATCACAAGATGCAAAAAGTATTTAATGTATCAATGTTTACTTCCAAAAATGTGTTTGTTTAACACACATAAGACAGAAAACCTGAAAAATAATCACACAATAAATCACAATTGCAATATAGGGAAAAATAATCACAATTAGATTATTTTTGAAAATCATTCAGCTCTAGTGCAGGGTCAAGAAAGGGGAAGCAGAGGTGGAAAAATTGTGCCTGGAAATGTTTAGTACTTCAAGATGCATTGTGTTGTCCTTTAAATGAGGAAGATTTTTTTTCCAGACGTCTGTTTGAGTAGAATTTGAGACGTTAGGAAATAAATCCTATTAGCACTGACAAGGAGCTGTTGCATCAGCTTTCTGAAGAGAATATCTTCCTGAGCAGTTACGAGCCAGAAGTGTTTCAGAGAATTTTGTTCTTTGTATTGATTTTTATGACTAGGTGCTGCTATACTGAGCATAATGTTCTTTAAAACTTACATCATACCTGTGTGGGGGTTTCACTGTCTGTGAACCAGCCATACCACCGCTGCAATACATGAAAAAGATGACTTTCTGCTTTTTAAAGACTGTAAGAATTCTTTAAGCGGTTATTGACGTTAAAAGTTTGCTATCTACATATAAAAACTTTTGGGAAGTGGATGAATCACAGTTCTTTGTTACAGACATTTGGGCTATAAGTAAGAAAAGATGTTAAAGTATTGTGAAACTGAAATGGTTTTGAACACAAGTGTTTGATACAAAAGGTTATAGTGCACACTGTAAAAAAGCATTTCTGTGGGTAGTAAATATAATCCATACAAATTGTTTAAATCGTACTAAAATAATTTAGGTCAGCAAGTGAACTGTATGATAATGAATAAATTTGACCTTCTTTTTCTTTTTTTTTAAACAGTAAAAAATTCTATACAAATAAACTGAATAATATTTACCCAAAGAAATAGGAAAAGCAATCTATAGAATCAACTTTATATGATTGAGTTAACGATTCACACTCAGTTTGATTGTGTAAAGACTACATAAATGTATCAACAAAAATATACTCAAATAATTTGGGTGAATTCTTCCTAACCTTATGAAATAGATTTTACAACTAAATACCTATTACAAATGAGTGGGATTTACTCATGGTAGTAGCATATTTAAAAACATCACATTTTACCTTGTAACCATGACTGAGGAGGGCACACAGTGGACATGAGATGCTGCTGTACATGAGTGTATCATATAAGTCACACAAGCGGTCTTTGCCTTGACTTACATTGACTGTCTATGCCCCACAGCCTATAGAGATGGGATTTATGGCTCTTTGTGAGGTGCTGGATCTTGGTGAGCCGTTCCTTTCAAAGAGCCATTCAAAAAACTGGCTCATTTTTTTATTCATTAAGTTCTAAGAAGCCAGTCTGGCCTTAATTCATTTTATCTCGGATATAATCACTGGGAGGAATGAATCTAGATATCCCACCAATATGAGTTTGAATTATTTTGAAATATTGATTTTAACCTGATTGACGTGTGGGTTAGTTTTTAAAGTCTGATCTGGATTCATTATAAATATCCACAGGGTGGCGCCATATCACTCTGCTTTGACAGTGACGTCACCATTTTGAATTACCCTTTGTACAAATTCTGTGTATGTGTGTAAACCAGGGGGGTGAACGGATCCCTGCTGCGACTCGGTTCCCATCGTTCATATTAACGAGCCGTTCAAAAGAACCGGTTCGTTCGTGAACGTCACAACACTATCAGCTTAGACCAGTGCTCCAAATATATACTAATAATCTACTTATAATACAAACTACCATCATATACTTATCATGAAAATCTTTTAAATATATTCTAAATATACTTAGAGGACTTCTCATTTGGTCAGTTTATGTCAGGGAAAAGACAGCCAGTGTGACTTATGGGATACACCCATGTTCGGCAGGGTCTCATGTCCACTGTGTGCCCTCCTCACACATGATCACAAGGTAAAATGTAATATTTTTAAATATGCGACAACCTTGTTGATACATTTAGGTAATATTTACTCAAAAAATGGGTAAGATTCATGCAATTTGTCACCTCAAATATATCGAGTAGATTCTATAGGTTGCTTTTTACAGTGCAAATACAGGCGGAAAGAATCCAAATGCTGTAGCTCTGGAGTTAGATGATTGAAAAGAAGCTTTTAAAAAGGTCTGAGAATTGTTCAAAGGAAATTGGTTCCATACAGTGGTGCACATTTACCGTTCCAACTCTGTAGATCACAATAATGAAGTTCTGAGAGCTGGATGGCAAATGTTGCTCTTATGGTGTTATCCAAATGCAGTCCTAACTTGAGTGCTTAATACTATGTATTATGTGGTCATTTCATAAAAGTAGAGACATTTGTATGAGAACAATGAGTTCTTTGAAAGTCTTTTCCTGGTAGAACCTTTAGCACAAACATGTCTTCTAAGAATATATCCTAAAAAAATATCCAGAATAGTTTTAAGAAACTATACACATACCTTGATTGAAGGTCTTAAGTATCTCCAAAATGGGGTGTGTGTCATTTTGTGCCATAATTCCACCATAAGCTGATTATAATCCACACTGTCTTTGAACACTGGAATGAACACTGAGCTTTTTCCAAGACAGACTTTGCTTTTTCCCCCTCTGCAGTGTTCTGTATGGCGGAAACTTTGCTGTCATGCTTCCTTCCCTCTCTGGCTTTAAAATTAGCAAGTGCATTGCTTATCTGTGTGGGACATTACACGGGGAAACAGGGTTGTTTCCTTTTGCATCATTTCCTCAGGATCAATACTTTTTAACAATGGCTTTATTGGCTTCAGTTGAGCTGAGTTTCTCATGTTGTTTTGCAGCAACAACACATATACTTCCACTGATTTAAAAAAGAATCAGAGCAAAGACAGTGTTTCCATGAGTCCTGACAGGTTTCTAGATAAGCTTAACTATAAAAACTGAACTGTTCACTAGAGAGTCTGGAGCCTGTGAAGCTCTCAGTCTCTGCGGGGATTTCCTTCAATTGTTGGAGTGTTCCCACTTCACCTCAGAGTCTTTAGGCCGACGTGACCACAAACCAGTTTTTAACAGCTAATACATTATACTGCTTTAAGTATTCCCTTTATAACCTGATCTCACCATGTATTTTCACAAAGCTTTATTAAAACAGAGCTTTTCCTTCAGAGGAACAATTTTCAGCTGAATGGTTGACCTTTTTAACTCTCATTGATGTCCAGCAGATGGCGCTGAAGTACATAAAATGAACATCTACCTTGCAGACTGCAGTAATGCAATAATGTAAACTTCACACCTGCTCTAAAATGAATTACACAGCAGAATCAAAGCTTCAGGGACAAAAAAAGCACAACTTGATACGGAGAATTAATTTTGGATATAAATATGTGACTGTGACTGTGACTGCTCACAACTTTACTGTAAGATATGAAGATTTGAATGGGAAGTTTTTTTGTTTGGAGTAAGCTGGAAAGTTTGAGTTTTTGTTGCTAAAACTTTATTTTTATTCATGCTGACTTGAGGCTTAGTCATCACATTGTTTTTCATAATTCATTGCATAATCTTGCCTGTGAAAACAGAGCGACCAGCTGGATGGTTGTGGCCTTGAACGAGAACAGACCTGCCAACGTCAGGTCTGTAGTAAGATGATGCTTCTTTGAGTCACAATAGAGTCTTGTTATCTCTTAAATATATGTAAACAACATCATGTGTAAACTAGTGGTGTGTATTACAGCAAAATTTGGTATTGATCTGATACCAAGTACATACAGGGCCAGTGTTGCTGATATCAATACCTGTATAAAGACTTTTTACGTGGAAAGAAGTTTGTCAAAATTAATGAAAAATTACACAAAATCACTAAAATGTTTCTGTTTTTGAATGCAAGTGAAAAAACCCCCCCAAAAAACTAATTTTGTAATTAGAAAATAATCAATGGCCTCAATTCTTCTGCGTTCTTGTAAGAAAGTAAAATTGAATATTCATAAAAATCAACAATTATTTTCTTCCAGCATAAGATTTATCATTTTGATCAAACAGTTTGCACATAATGGTAGATTATCTATTACAGAATTACTGTAAATATCAATCTCACCACCTGAGTATTGATCAATACTGATACTTATGTTAGTACATCAATAATTTAGATCAATCTGTCCATCACTGGCTTCATCTGTTCTGCTAGTTTTTTTTGTTTTCTTTTATATTTTTATTTTTTGTTGTTGGCTGAGCTTGAAAGCAGTTTTCACCTCGGTGTTTATTTATCTTTTTTTTTTTATTTTAACATCATAGTCAGGATGGTTAAAAGTAAATAAAGAAGTTTAGTTAATTTTACAATATCATTTGCAAATAATAAATTCTGTATATGGTGTAATGTATGACAATTATTGACATCATTATCATTATTTGAAAAATACACTGACATATATAAATGCATACCTATGCTAACATACGCTCCTATATACATTGTTACCCATGTTCAGAAGCGCCTCATGACCACTGTGTGCCCTCCTCACTCATAGTCACAAGGTGAAATGATGCTTTTAAATATGCTACAGCCATTACTATCATTACTATCACACAGCTATATAATAATTACGATCATAATTGTGATAATCATAATACAAGTAGTTATAATAATAATAATAATGACCATGGTTTATAAGTCTTTGACGTTATAAATCTGATTTCGAAAAAGATAAGGGAAAAAGAAGACAATAGAATAGAAAATAATTAACTACAATTGTATATTATTCATGGGTCAATGACGTGACGTCCCTTTTTTTGTGTCCGAGTGCAATATATCCTTCCATCATGAATTGAGTATTTCATCACATGTATTTCTTTATTCTATGAAACCTGTGTTATTTGAACACATCTTTAAACTATTAAAATATAACATGTTTTGTTGTGTTTTGGTTCCTCAAACCCCCAAAATGTCAGGTGGTGCAACCGTCCTGACAAGTATCCACAGTAATTAAACTCAGATCGNTTTTAAAGTGAAGAGAATAAAACAGGAAACAGGAAACTGCATCAGCCAGAGGAGCCCAAATGACATTTGTGACCAAGTGGAAAAGTTTGTAGATTTCTCTGAAATACTGATAAAAAAGGTTTTTTCACTTCATTGGTGACTGGAACAATTTCCATGTCAGGTGGTACAACCAATGTAATAATGTGAAATGTTATTTTAACATCAAATTATTTATCTTATTCACAAATAAAAGAAATGAAACACACAAAATGAAAATGTATGAGTCACTACAGACACTTGAGAGATACTTGCCAATAATTTCACACAGAAAAAATAACAGGAACATATAAATATATTTTCATATATTTGGTTGCGCCACCTGACATTTTTGGGTGCTCAAATTAAAAATACTAAAAAATAATGAACCTAAAAACTTTGAAATGTTGGTCAACTACTGAAATCTGTTAGAAAACATAATTTTTCACTCATAAATATGTTTTTATGCATTTTCAAAGAACTTTTTAAAAATACTTTTTTAGACCGTCTTTTTGTCATCGACCCATCTGTATTCTTCTTGGAGGATTTTTACTGTACAGTTTGTCAATTTAAAAAAACAAACAAAAAACAAACAAACAGATGTAGAGAGGTCAGTGTGGGGTCACTCTGTGGAGCCATAAACAAACCCACAGACACCAGGAATTCCTCTGTATCAGACCGAATAATGAACCTCATTGTCCCTAAAAACTCAGGAACTAGACCACACATAAGCAACCCCTCCTCCTCTGATTTTGAAGAAGCTTTTTTTGCTTTTATTTCTTGTTTTACTTCTTTTTTTTTTTTTTGTGCGGTCACCACCAAACTTCACTTTACGCCACCGTGTTTCAGTTACGCCGTTACCATTGGCAACCAGGAAACACGCACAGCGAGTTAGAGACACTTCCTCCGTGGAGTTTTCATGCTCTGCACCTCTGAACGTGGTAAGATAAAGAAAACAGACACAACTTGTGATTTTAGAGAGATTTTCATGTTTGCATGTTTGTTATAGAGGGTTTTGTTTACTTTAGTGTTAACTTTCATTTTCACTTTAAAGTTTGATGATGGTTTAAAGGAGTTTGAGCGACTTTCACCAGATGAGCGAACAAGTTTTACCCTCCATTCAGAAAACTTTACAGGTACTTCGCTTTTTTCTGTCTCCTGAGGTCCATGTATGCTTTTACTGTCACTTAATTTTGCGATGATGCAGCAGGTTGTGTACATAATTATCATCCATGCAACTAATAGTTTAATAGACACCTGTTTGGGCTCATTGTTAAACACGAAATTTGACTTCCCCCTTTGTACGGAAGCCCATTTCCGCCAGAGGAAAAAAAAAAGTGAAGTCATAATTATGAGGAACCAAGTCATAACTTTGTAATTCTGAGTCAAAGTCATCTTTTGAATTGAAATTGTGTCTATCTCCATTGAATTTCACAAAAGAATTAAAAGATAAACTAATAAAGGATCAAAATGTAAACTGACTGAAAGGTGAAATGTATGTAGAGTAATCCTTGTGATATTTTTTCTTTTTTTTGTATTGCAGATATTTCAGGTTATCTTATAGATTTAACAGCAAAGGCTAAAACAAGACTTGGCTTCAGCCTTCTGCTTTTTTGGTTGCGGATTTTATTTTATTTATTTATTTATTTTGTGAGTAAATGCTTTGTGCATGCATGTATATAAATTTTCTTTTCTCCTACTCCATTTTGATTTGGAAACTGATTGCACAAAATCAAACTTTTGTAATGGTTACACACTGGGGAACCCAATTTTTGTTGTGTCAGGTCTGACAGCTGTACGTAATTAATTTTTGGGCGCAGAATCCAAAACTGGTCTCAGTTTTTCTCTATCACAGATTGTATTTTGTTCCCCAGTGTTATTGTTCGGACCCAATTTTTTAATGAAAATAATGAAAAATAAGATATTTTTCTAGACTTTTCGGTTAAATGTAGCTCATATCAAGAATAACACGACAATTTTTTACTAAGAATAAGACAAAATTACTTGCTTAGCTTTCAGTTTCTGCAGTGAGTTTAGTATCTCGTAATTTCGAGATATCTTGTTTCCCTCGACACAGGTATTAGTTTTTACTGGAAACTTCTTAAAAGCAAACTTACATTTGCAGGAATGAACAAGGGGAACATGATGACTTAAAAGTAAGTGAAAAGTTGTAGTTGCATGATGGAACACAAACCTTTTATCAAGTAGAACCTATGCAAACAGAAAGAAAAATCTGAATAGAGAACAGAAATTATCGTCATTTTACAACGAGATGCCAAATCTGTGACTTTGATGAGACTTTTTTTTTACTTTGATGGTTAAAAATTTGTCTGACAATGTGTTAATTGTAAAGATATCAATATATATAACAGGCCAAAAGTTTGAGCACACCTTCTCATTCAATGCTTTTTCTTTATTTCCATGACTGTTTACATTGTAGATTCTCACTGAAGGCATCAAAACTAATATTCTATTTTTTTTAAAAATAGCCACCCTTTACTCTGATTACTGCTTTCTTTACTTTTGGTGTTCTCTCCATGAGCTTCACCTGAAATGGTTTTAACATCACAGCTGTGCCTTATCAGGGTTAATTAGTGGAATTTCTGGCTTTATCAATGGGGTTGGGACCATCAGTTGTGTTGTGCAGAGGTCAGGTTAATACACAGCCAACAGCCCTATTGAACAACTGTTAAAATTCATATTATGGCAAGAACCAATCAGATTACTTTAAGAAATGAAGGTCAGTCAGTCCAGTAAAATGCAAAAATCATACGTATCCTATCCAACAAGGCCTAAAAGTGGTATGCATCTTCTTTCAAAGGTATGAGAGTTCATTTTTTCAATGTAGTTTCAGAGTTTGTTTAATGAAGCAATCTTTTATTCAAGTTTTTAAGTCCAGAAATGTGACTTTGAGCCTCTAACATGAAAGTGTAAGAGGGAGCAGCTGGTGTAGTACTCCCTTCCTGTCAGTAGGTGTGGCCTCATCTGAAACCCTGGCATGCTCCTCTTTTACAGGCAATGAATGGAAGACCTGCTTCTATTGGATGGTAAACCTGCTGGTCTCTGCATGAAACCTGAGATTCAATTGGACCTGGTCCTGCAGTGAAATTAGAAAGAGAAGAAGAGAGACGGAGAGGGAGGGGTGGAGGGGATGTCCCACTCAGGACAGTTGTGAAGGATCCTCTGCTCTCAGCATCAGTGACCCACCTTGTCATACTGTGGCGACAGGACGACATGGCCTCTCCAAGGCACTTAGGTCGAGCGTCCGTGGACATTGCAAATGTGATGCAAAAACTGCAGGGTAAGTGTCACTTTTTTTTTTACTGCTTTACGGGACAAAACATTCCCTCCTCCTGTGCTGCTGCACTGAAATATTGTGCTGATTCAATGCCTGGGCTGTGTGCCCATCTAAAGTTTGCTAGCTTCTGCAAAGCAGGATGCTGCTCACACACATGCAGACACACACATCCTCTGACAGACTTACTCACATGGAAACAGTCAGAGCATTCAGATGGAAAATGACATTAAAATTAAACTATGTCCATCATTACAAGGATTATTATACTACGTGAGGTACTGCAAGTTCATGGTCTGTCTCAGTTTTAATAGTAAGAATGAAATAGTTAAAGAATGCAGAAAAGTCACATGGTCGAATAAAAAAATTATGTTTTTGAATGTGTTTTGAAATTTGAAGTGGTTTGCACATGCCTTTGATTTTCCTCCAATGGCACATAATCTTGTTTGAGATAATGAGAAAATGAATGTCCTTTCATTAAATATCTTGTGACCAAAAAGAAAAGGCCCCTTTATTGTTGGCAGCTTTGATGAGGCTTACGATAAAGTTATTTAGAGGAATTTCATTTGCAAATGCAACTCTGTCACTTCATAGTGGTTTGTCTTCACACTTGTCGAACAAATGTTTGAAAATGACTCACTGTCAGTACAGAAGACTTAGCAGACATGACATTTCTAACTTTCCCTCCAGGAATTGGCTAATCTGTTTTGGAGCAGAAATGTAGTTTCTATCCAAGTCTTGAGTCAAGAGTTAGCTTCTTGATTTGGTTCCCTCTTTGCAAAGCCAGCCAACAATCGTCTGCAGCGTTTAGTCTGGTTTGAATCCTGACATGAGATACTGGCTTCACATGAACTGTGGCTTCATGAACGCACAGACGAAGCTCTGAACGAGACCAAACCCGACACCCCTCCTGCCCTTGGTGAGAGAATAGATCGATAGCAGGAGTCTCTCTTCGTTGGTATCCCCCCCTTTTGTTACAAAGGCGTTGGGCAACTACCATCACTACACAAGACTGAAAGATTCTGGCATCCGCTTTATCTCATCTCAGATGTATTTCTAGATATACAGTGTTTCACATTTGGCTTGTTACCATAGTGACTGTTACGAAACATTCGTCTGTGGTTGTGCCAGTGTTGCCCAGTTTGTGCTCTAGAGACACTTTGTTTCCTGTGCACTGCAAAGCTATTTCCATCTCATTATCGATACACAAAAGGCGCGTGAAATACGTCATGACTTAAAACACCTGCCATTTAAGTGTGATCTTATTTCAATATCATGACGTGGATCAAACTTTTTATGAAACAAGGCATTTAAGAGTCTCCAGATGATACAGACGCATGTTTTTCTTTTATATTCTGATCAGACTAAGTGATTAAAGCAAATGACAAACCAATAAAGAGTAAACATATCATCCCATGCTTGAAAGAAGTTAAGATTTTATGCATTTTTTAGTCACTGTATTCGTGTCCACACAGGATCTTTTGCAACCAAAGTCAAAGAAGAAATACAAATAAGAAAATTAGCAACACAGGCCTTATTTTGAAGATGTACCAGAAATATTGAACTCTCCCTTTAAGGTTTTAAAACATAAAAACTCTACCACCATTTCAACAGAACAGCTCTTTGCTCCACTTTTCTGTTGGTTAACTTTTATTTTCTATGCATTTGGTAAATTATCACAAATTAGATCAAATCATAGTATGTCCTGCTGCAATATTCCAATTGCAGACAGTGGAATATTTCTTTAACATGAAATGTGTCAGAATACCAGATACAATTTTTGCATTAGATGTTTTATGCTCTCGAAGAGTGGCAAAAACAGCAAGAAGTAGTTGGCTATAAAAGTCAAAAAGCAGCAAAATTGGCAAGAAAACCAGAAAGAAGCTTGGAAAATAATCAGAAAGTTGTGAAAAAAGGTCCAGAAGTGGCAGAAAAAGAGTGAAAAGAGACTATAATGGGCAAAGAAGCAGAAAAATTGGCATTAAAATTGGGAGGAAACTTGGAAAAAAGTCAAAAAATGATCCAAAAGTGGTAAAAAAAAAAAAGGAGTGAAATGTGGCTACTAAAGTAAAAAAAAACAGCAAAATTTGGCAAGAAAGTTGGGAGGAAACTTGGAGAATAGTCAGAAAGTTGCAAAAAATGGTATAAAAGTGGCAAAAAAGGAGTGAAAAGTGACTAAAATGGTCAAAGAAGCAGAAATATTAGCAAGAAGATTGGGAGGAAACTTAAGTTAGTCAAAAAATAACCTAAAGGTGGCTACAATAGTCAAACAGCAGCAAAAGTTGGCAAGAAAAACTGGAAGGAAGCTTGGAAAATAGTCAGAAAGTAGCAAAAACTGTTCCAAAAGTGGCAAAAAAGGAATGACAGGTGTCTAACATGGGCAAAGAAGCAGAAAAAAAAGAAAAAAGAAAAAACTGGCAAGAAAATTGGGAGGAAACTCGGAAAAATAGACTGAAAGTAGCAAAAAATGATCCAAAAGTGGCAAAAAAAGGAGTGAAACGTGGTTACAAAAATCAAAAAACAGCAAAAATTGGGAAGAAAATTGGGTGAAAACTCAAAAAATTGACTGAAAGTAGCAAAAATGATCCAAAAGTAGCAAAAAAGGAGAGAAAAGTGATTGAAAGGGGCAAAGAAACAGAAAAAAAGAAGTTTTATGTATTATGATGTATTATCACAGACAGGTGTTTGTCAAAGTGATGCAGGATATTGTTTTGAAATCATTTAAATGTATTAAATGGCAGGAAGATGCTATACATATATATATATAAAGCACATAATTAAACAAAAACAGTCTTAACTAATTTTACATGTTAATAGCATTGAATGGAACCATCCATGTAATTTTCAATCAATTCATTTACAAGACACCAAAGTTATAGCAAAACAACTTTTGACATTGAGTCAAATTGACCCAAAGACAACATGAAGGTTAAGAAAATAAGGCAAAGATGATAAAAAAAGTCATTATTTAATGTTTCTATGTGATTAACCTGTTGTAATACATGGATGAATTTCCACAGGTTGTGCATGCATGGGCTGAATGTTTGTTACAAAGTGTGAGCCACGTCTCCTGTTTCATGTCAGGAAGTGAAATCTGGTGTCATGTCACATCTGGAAGACGTTACCTCCCCGGTCGTTACTGGTGTTCTGCAGAAGCTGGTTTTACTTCCTGTCTTTAAAGACATTCTGCAGAGAGACGTCAGACTCACTCGACTTGACCAGCGCTCCCTGAGGGGGGATGAATTATAGACGCATGCAAATGTGAAATGTTGTGAAAACACAGCGCTCATCCTGCCAGTTTGGACTGTGGGCAGTTTGCAGAAGCAGTAGATAATGAAAACAGTGTCTTGTAGTTGCTGTTATTACATCAGAGTCTTGTCTGTGTTTCTGTGTTTCTGTCTGGTTCCAGTGCAGTAAAACTGACACGTGGAGCAACAGCCTGCAGCCTTAAACGCCCTCAGGGTGCATTTGATGTGTGGAGTCTGCAAGACAAGCTGGTTCCTCTCATTATGCCAAAGCTCTTGTGGGTTTCTTGTGGGTTTCCTTCGAGCTAAAGCCGTGTCAAACAGGAAGTGATGAAACGTGGCGGGTGTAGAGTTTGTGGTGACGTCCGATTCTCAACAATCAGGATTTATGACAGACTGACACACACAGGGCTGGTAATGTGGAGATTACTCTTACTGGGTTTATTGTGGGTAATACACCTCACTTTGATGATACATAAATGATGTTAATATCTTATAAAACCTTGAAAAGTGTATTTTAATAATAATAATTTTTCAGAGAGCTCCAGTCCTCCATGACAGAAAAAACCCCTGACATTTGGTAAAAACCCAGCATTAGATAAATAACTCACTGTATGCAACCTTGTGATTACTTAACCCTCTGATGCATGAATTATGAAAGTCAGTGTCAGGATTTTTCCCTTGAGTGTTTTTATTTATCTTAACACATGAAAAAAAGTTTTCCATTTTTTCCCCCAAATATTTGTAACTGAACATTCAACTTAAAACAGTTTGAACTTCATGTAAATATGACTTATTTTTGTTTGACTTCTTTTCTTTTTTTTTTTTTGGTAATTTCATGAATAATCTTTTTTTAATGCTTTGCGAAACATTTTAACTCTCTTTCATCCATTTCAACACTGAATAATTTGTAGTTATTACGCTGTTTTACCCTCAAATGTTTGTCTATAACTTTTTTAAAAATATATAGATGCTTGGAAAAATAATTGAAAACATTTTTTCAGGCCCTAAAAAGAAAAAAATGATCCTGACACAGGCTGATATTAATTTCCACCACACGAACCATTGAATTTAGGAGTAAATTACTTTAAAATAGGTGTCCACTGTAGTGACCACTATGCACCACAGGGTTAAGTTCAAAATGTCATAAAACTTTTTTTTACCTTTGTAATCCCTGGAAGGAAATAATCAAAGTGGCAAAATATGGAAGAGAGTTTGAATTAAACATTTGTTGGTTTATTCTAAAGAGTGTTGTTAAACTTCCATTGCTACATTTTCAAATCTTGGCTTCTTTAACCTCTTAAGACCCGAGCGTTCGTCTGGTGTGCACTTTTTGTTTTTATTTTTCATGTAGGTTCAGTAAGACCTAATAGGTATAAGAATTAAACTTGGTCTCTGTACAGAAAGTTGTGTTTTTAGTGTTTACAGTTAGCTACTAGTTTTTAGTTATGGGTGTTATTGTTAATAACTACACTTTTTTATATCTGAAATGGGTGTAAAGTTGTGATATCACAAAAAAATGATGTGGGAAGTGTCTTTAAATGTGTCTGATAGATTAAAGTAAAAAAAAAAAATGAAGTTTCATGGGTCTGAGAGGCAGAAATGTAATGTTCACATATTAGGACGACAGGTCTTAGGAGGTTAAAAAAAAGCCAAAAAACTTTGATAACTCAATTACAGCCATTATTTTAGTTCTGTTTTGGTTTTCCTTCCAGTGAGGAAAAGTGTAATAATTTTTTGGTCTCAAACTCCTTTCTTTTTGATTGCATAATATTGACACAAATTTCTCTCCATATGTAATTATCTCATTAAATTCAAGATTAAGTGTGATTGGTTGCTGAACTCAAAGCAGACCAGTTTTTCATAAATAAATAAAGGGGCGGGCGCTCACTGATTTTATTATATCAGCATTAATTTTAATCAATATTTAAACCAACCTTTCAAACCCTAAAGATCATCTATATTTGAGAGGCACCTTTCGCTTCCACAGATATTGTTTGTAAGATCACAAAGTTTCGGCTTTTCAAAGATCCCAGCCATCCATTGTTAGAAATCTATTTTCAAATAAGAGGTGAGAGTAGTTACATCACAGGTGAGAGAAAGAGAAGCCTGCATGTTGTCAGCTGTAAGAGATGCTTCTACTCTACAGTGTCAGTGACAGCTGCCAGGAACAGACACTGATACCATCTCATGAGGAGAGAGAGTCTTATTCCCACTTTACAGCAGCCAAGCTAACGCAGGCTGATTTAGGATCTTTGGCTGTTAGAAAAATGCTGCTTTTATGTCTTTGTTTTTGATCAGTGGATTGTTTTGAAGAGTGGAGAACCACTCTGGAGGTGATAAATCGTCACAGTCAAAGAGCACTGAATGGATCGTTCCAGAATCATGTCTTATTGGCTGTCAGAGCCTAAGTAGAGCTTCTCCTGACTAAGTGGAACAACAGCGTAGTGAGTGGGCTTTTACAGAGCTCCCATGTGACCCACACAGGCCGGTGAAGCCAAGCACCTCCAGTGCAATGTTGCCAAAGGTATCATCTGTCCTGCCATCACCTTAAGTACTCCATTACTAACCTGGACGGCAGAGACTTAAGCGGTTTGATGCTCGGCGTGGTCTGGTGTGGTGTTTGTTGCTGGGCTTTCCAGTTTTAATTGCCACTCAGCTGCCAGTGCTACATCAGGCTTAATTAAGTCAGTTGACTTGGACGTAATGAGTCAGTGATGGGGCTGTTGTACATGAGGGTTTCATGCTTGTCAGAGCCTGAACGTGCAGGCCTGACCTACATATGTTCATCTTATTCCACAGAGTAAACAGCACATACTGTACGTGATGGGTTCAGGACTCTGGACAGCTCCGTTAAAGCTGAGTGGATCTGAGGCTGAGCAGCTGGAATATTAAGGAAACGACTTTACCGAGCTTTGTGTTGTTCCTCCAAGAGGCTGTGATGAGTTTATAACTGAATTTGATAAAGTGTTCCTCCTGTACTCATGCCTCTTTATGACCTGTATAGTAAATATAGTCAGTCGATATTCAGCACTTACCTGGAAGAAAGGGGCTATGTTTGGAACTTCTGCTTCTGTTTCCTCATACATTTTCCTTTTAATACACTAATTTGCACTGATTGCAAACATTGGAGCAGAAGCAGCAAAGAAACACTTCTCTTTTGATGAATTGTGTGATAAAATAGAAACTTTTAAACTAGGGCTCTGATTGGTGGAGGAGCAAAAAAGGCCAAGGAGAAGGTTTAAAATTAGGGCTGTGAATGTTGACATCATGTGTACGTATAGTTACTTTTATTAGACATTTAATTAAATAGTAGAGCAGTGGTTTCCAACCTAACAATGACCTTAAATGTAAAAAAACCCAAAATGTAATAACTGGTCAATAGTATAACTGATGCTAAGCCCAAAACATAAAAACGTTTTGCCCAAAATATAACAAGTTTTTACATTTTGGTTCAGTCATTACATTTTGGATGTTACTAAATTAATTTCCCTGAATTGCAATTGCGATTTTTGTGTGTGATTATTTCTCTTGGTCCCCCTTCCAATGTATTTTAAAACAAACAAATTGTAGGAAATGAACATGACATTATTTATGGCACAACAACCCATGATGTTTCTTTTTGCTACTCAGGACTGCCTTTACCAATTTTAGTCACTTTTCACTGTTTGTCCGACCACTTTTGGACCATTTTTTGGTTCTTCTGACTATTTTTTAAAGTTTTATCCCAACTTTCTTGCCAATTTTGCGTTGCCTTTGGCTATTTTTATGACTTTTCACTGTTTTTTTCTCTTTTTCCCATTGTTGCTATCATAAGACTATCTGCCAAGGTTTCAAAGCTAATTTTAATTGCTTTTTGGCCATTTTTGTCACTATTCAATCTTTTCCCCCCATTTTCTTAGGCCTTTAGCTATTTTAACCACTTTCCACAGTTTTTTTGTCACTTTTTTCTCCCATTGTTATTCTTTTCTGACCATTTTCCAAGTTTTCTCAGAACTTTCTCGCTAAGTTTTGTTGGTTTGGGCCGTTTTAGACGCTTTTCACTCTTTTTTTTCACCACTTTTGGACCATTTTTGCTACTTTCTGGGTATTTCTTGAGATGTCTCCCTATTTTCTTGCCAATTTCTGCTGCTTCTTGACAATTTTTGCCACCTTAATCTTTTCCTTTTTCTGACTTTTTTCGAAGTTTCCTAAACTGATTTTTGGCCATTTTAGTAACTTTTCACTCCTTTTTTCCAACACTTTTGGACCATTTTTGCTACTTTCTGACTATTTTAAATATTTGATCTCAATTTTCTTGCAATTTTTTGGTGCTTTTCGCCAATTTTTTGACTTTTCACTGTTTTTTGTCACTTTTTTTTCTCCCATTGTTATTCTTTTCTGACCATTTTCCAAGTTTTCTCAGAACTTTCTCGCTAAGTTTTGTTGGTTTGGGCCGTTTTAGACGCTTTTCACTCTTTTTTTCACCACTTTTGGACCATTTTTGCTACTTTCTGGGTATTTCTTGAGATGTCTCCCTATTTTCTTGCCAATTTCTGCTGCTTCTTGACCATTTTTGCCACCTTAATCTTTTCCCCTTTTCTGACTATTTTCCAAGTTTTCTAAGCTAATTTGCATATTTGTCCTTTTTGTAACTTTTAGCTCCTTTCTTCTCTCCACTGTTGGACCATTTTTTGCTACCTACTGACTATTTTATGTATTTGATCCCAACTTCCCTTTGGTTTTTTGTTGCTTTTAGCTATGTTTTTGACCATTTTTCACTGTTTTTTGTCACTCATTTTCCCCATTGTTGCTCTTCTCTAACTTTTTCCAAGTTTCTCCGAATTTTTTTTTGCAAAGTTTGGTTGCTTTTTAGCCATTTTAGTAACCTTTCACTCTTTTTCAACACTTTTGGACCATTTTTGCTACTATCTCAGTATTAATCAAGTTTTCTCCCAATTTTCTTGCCAATTTTTGCTGCTTCTTGACCATTTTTGCCACCTTAATCTTTTCCCCATTCTGACTATTTTCCAAGTTTTCTAAACTGATTTTTGGCCATTTTTGTCACTTTTCACTCCTTTTTTCAAACACTTTTGACCATTTTTGCTACTTTCTGACTATTTTAAATATTTGATCTCAACTTTCTTGCCATTTTTTGTTGCTTTTTGCCAATTTTACCACTTTTTCGCTGTTTTTGTCACTTTTTTCTCCCATTATTGTTCTTTTCTGACCATTTTCCAAGTTTTCCCCAAATTTTCTGGCTAAGATTTGTTGGTTTTTAGCTATTTAGTCACTTCTTACTCTTTTTTCACCTCTTTTGGAATAATTTTTGCTACCTCTTAATTTTCTTGACAATTTTTTTTTTGCTTCTTGACCATTTTTGCCACCTAAATCTCATATTTAATTGCAACTTCTTGCTTTTTTTGCCACTTTTCACTACTTAGTTTGTTGCCCTTGCAAAAGTGGTTTTCAATAGTTTGTTTTTTTGGGTTAAGCAGAGTTGAGTAACACTAGTGTAGAGCGGAAAAATTGCAAAAACTTTTATCTGGTATTCTGACTCAGGTTAAAGTAACATTGCACTGTCTGTGATTAGAATATTGCAACCGGTCATATTGTGATTTAATCTGATTTGGGATTAATTGCCCAGCCCCACTCTGTGAAACAACAGTTGAGAAAACCTGTAGCTTTTATATCTCTGTGAGTTATGCCACAGGAACAAATTGCTTTGACAGTAAAACACACATCACCCGTCCTCTCTACTTTTCAAAGCTTCAAATAATTTACAGCCAAAGTTATTTTTGATGGAAATACAAAACAAGGAACCTCATACGCAGCGAGGGCGTTTTCCTGAGTTGACAATGTAGCACTGAGTGTTTTTTCATTCTGACCTTTTACCCTCTGCTTGTGCTTATGGGGCATCAGCATTATTTCCAGAGCAGACTGTTCCTGCAAAATATTTTGAAAAGTCACATGAATATGAACAAATCAGAAAGCAGTGAATAACTCTTAGCTCGGGTTCTGTGTTTAATACCAACTTGTCCTCACTGAAATGTCACTAACTCTGACCTTTTGCTTTTGTTTTGGATTTCACTACTCATAAATGAGCGTTAGCACCAGTCGTAGTATCTTTCAAAGCTCCTTTGTTCTGTGTGCAGACAGCTGTCAACATGTTTTTAACGCTGCTACTTCTAACCTTTAGCTGTTTTGATGTCAGAAGAAGGAAAAAAAAAAATCCATTTTCACCCAAATAGCTTTTCTGGGCCAGCTCCACCAGCGGCCTGTAGAGCAGTAATAATAGAAACACAAGCTCAGGCCTATTTATAGTGTATCAGAAAAGCTTTTAGTTTGCTGAAGAATAAAGGGAGTTTTCTGCAGGAGATGATAAACTATGAAGTACAGTCCCATACTTATTCACTATCCTGTTTTCAGAGGAGGGTATAGAAAAAAAGGAGCTGAAGTGGGTCTCTTACTTCCTACAGGACAAAAGATGGGATGCTTTTTTCATGATCCTGTGTGTGCAGTGGGAATCCCGTGGTGGGTGTGTCTGCTTTTGTCGTCACAATAGCATTGGCAGCGAGCGAGGGAGCAGGTGGTGGATGTCATTCACCAGCCTCAGCGTTAATTATTAAGATTTCTAGCACCATAGTGAGCTTGGTGCAGCGGTCTTTAATCTTGTTCTGACCCTTTTAATCAATGAGTCCTCTGGGAATTAGCACATTAAAGAGCCAGGTTTTTAAAAAGTATTTGTGAAATTTTGAACCAGAAATGCACATTTTTTGTGTTGGAGATTGTTTTCCTTTTGGAAATGTTTCAGTTTTGGTTGAGATTAGTCCAATCTGAGAGGCAAACACAGCCCCCCCTGAACACCACACATGAATCTGGATAATGCAGGCAGCCGGAGCCGTGACATCACCGCCTCCTGCGTGCTGATTGGTGGAACCAGGCATCTCACTGATCTCTCTCCAGCCTCAGACGCTACGATGATACAGCGAAGGCAGTGCAGCGGGGGCTGTGCACATCCAAACAGGCATGGCTCCTCTGGATGAAGAGGAAAGCACAGGAAGATGGAAGGATGGGATTGTAAATGACCCTGTCTGCTAGGGGTTTTCTCCTCTGCCATCTGTGTGTGTGAGTGTGTGAGTGTGTGTGTGAGTGTGTGTGTGTGTGTGAGAGTGTCAGGGGAGGAGGGGACGTTTTCATCCCAGCCTCCAGCAGCTCTTTTGCTTCCACCGGGGGGAAAAACCAGGCAGCCAGATCTGTTTTGCTTCCTGCTGGAGAGACAGGAGGAGAGGGGAGGGGGGAAAGGACAACTGTGTGATTCTGGTGCTTGTTTTTTCCCACTCTGGATCTTATCTTCACACGTACATTTATGCACCCTGGAACTCATGAAAGACAGAGGGAAAGAGCCGGAGAGTGGGTTGTGAAATGGCTCATATTAAGGATGTATCTGTCAGGAAGACTTCTTTAAATCTGGTGACTGGATTTTTTCAGTATCTCCGTGGTAAGTAGGGCAGCAGCACCCTTCATTTCTCATCTCTGTGCACATACGTAGCTAATCTGGGATATAAATAGATAAAAAAACATATGCTTATGTTTGTAGGTGAATCCCTGCTACATGAACTAGTTACAGTATAATACACAGCACACACACACAGCTGCATGTGTGCTGCATCTATGTGTGTGTGTTCTGCTTCAGTGGGCATCCCCTGTGCATCAGTGATGAAGCATTTGCCTGTAGGTTAACATCAAGTCTTTGCTCCCTGTATAGTGTTCGCACTGCTTCTTCAAACACGTGACCACTGTCTATATCTCTAAGGGTGGGTGTTTAAAAATGGCCACTCTATGTGTGTGTGTGTGCAGTGTGCAGCACTATCCTGCCGGCATGCGTGACAGGGTGTTAGAACTCAGTCCACGACGCAACAACGGCACCACGATGGCAAAGGAATCAATTGTTTTGTTATACATGTTGCATAATGCATGAAGCAGCGTGCCTGAATATATTAAAGTGACCACACAAAAGAGGCCGGGGCTCACCCCAAACATTCACACATGTTAATACCGAGCGCAGAGATGGATTGCAGCATGTGTAGGAAGAAAGTCTCCATCCACTCACACTCTAATCTCCTCATATGACCCCTTTCTGAAAGCTTTCTGCAGGAGAATCTATAATACCAGCCCTAACAGGCTTCTCTTACTCATATTGCAACATCTAATCTTTGCAGGAGTCAGACTTAAAGACATGCTGTAATGCTGCACAATGCTTCAGAAGCAGAATAATGTGTTAAAGTGAGGCTCTTATATGGAGAAGAGTTGTGTTATATACAATAGGAGTCAATTAGCTGGTTTTCTTTTGGAAACCAAGTCTGTAATCCTTAAAGAGGCTGAAGGAACTTTCAAAGTGATCTTGGAAAGTCTCATATCTAGATACCATATAAGCTTCATCATTGTTAGGGCGGAATGATTTGCAAAGATAACCTAATTGCGATCATTTTTCTCTGTATTGCAGTTGCGATTTATTGCGCCATTATTTTTAGGTTCCCCATTTCTGTGATTTTATTTTTATTGACTGTTCATTATTATAGGTTCACAGTAATCAAAGTTGGATAAGACAGGAACAGCCAATGTTTTGATGGAACATACCAGAACATGAAGAAAAACTTCCCCCAAAAAAACACAAATTGACAAAGGAGCTCAAGCACAGTGACAATAGAGCAAAGTCATTACAATAATAATATTAATAATAATCCATACACACACATACACTAAAGGGGGCGGGGCTCAAGTTGCATACAGTGATGCTGAAATTTCCCCCATGGGGGAATCAATAGAGATTATTCAATTTTTTCTATATTTTTCTATTCTATTCTAGGTCAACTGTATTTCTTGTGGCTTTTAACATGTTTTCATTTGTCTTTTCTATTTTTGATTTTCAGATGAACAAGAGGCAGTGCAGAAGAGAACTTTCACGAAATGGATCAACTCCCATTTAGCGAAAGTAAGTGTGAATTTCCACCCACTCCTCACATGTTACATGCATAACTCACCGTGACAGCAGCTGAAGATTTTACAAGCTCGTATAAACACAAATTGTCAAAGCAATCACATCACGAGTGGGCTGGAAGCTGCACAAGACACTTTGGCAGTTTTATTATTGCTGGGCACGGTTATGCAGCTTCATCATGGTTAGTGGTACTTGAGGGTACTGACCCGTCATCCCAACATGCAGAGGGAACTAACTAGATGATGAGCCGTGCCATGCAACAGTAATGCCCCTTAATGACACTACACTACATAATTGAATTTATCCAGTTAAGTGAAAGTAATGGCACCATTCACCTTGTTCCTGGAGGGCTTAAAACTACATCACATTCAATGGAAGATGCTTTGTTTGGCACCACACTTTGTTGGATGGAATGATGGAGAATGAACACGCCCTCTGCGCAATTTACAGACGACTTGTTGACTGTTTTCCTGAGAGGTGAAGCTCTGAAAAGGTCAAACCGCTTCCTGCTTTCCTGGATAGAGAGAGCACAGACGTAACAGAGGAAGGAAGTGTCTTTGTAGTACAGAGTAGGGCTGAACGATTTTAGAAAAAGATCTAATGGTGATTTTTCTGGCTGATGTTGCGATTTCATTTCACTTCATGATTTTCTTCAAATCAAGATTCAGTGAAGTTTCCACAAGGTACAGAAACATTTACAGACTTGACAGAAAATAACATCAAAAGCTTTTACTCCAATGTAAGGATGAAAACTTAAGGTAAGAATTGTTTATAGCTTTTAGATAAAATGTCAATATTTTAAGATAAAAAGTGGAAGTTTGAGAAGTAAAGACAAAATTCTGAGGAAGAAAAGTCAAAAGTTTGAGATGAGAGTCCAAATTTTAAGAAATCAGTTTAACATTATGTGAAAAAAAGTCTAAACTTTCACATTTAAGGTCTAAATTTTGAGATAAAGGC
The DNA here is from genome assembly GCA_008086565.1 of Thalassoma bifasciatum. Taxonomy (NCBI): domain Eukaryota; kingdom Metazoa; phylum Chordata; class Actinopteri; order Labriformes; family Labridae; genus Thalassoma; species Thalassoma bifasciatum. Next base: position 61,345 of record RPOG01002582.1, on the reverse strand, counting down.
AAAACTCTGAGATGAAAAAGTCAAAATTTTCAGGTACAACATCAACATTTTGAATAAAAAGTAGAAATTGTGATATAAAAAGTCAAAATCTTAAGTCAAAATTATGAGAAATAAAGACAACATTATTAAATAAAAGGCAAAATTTGGAGAAAAAAAAGACTATGAGATAAAAAGTTAAATTTCTGACCTTAAAATACAATTCTTTCCATTTCTAAACTGGACTTATTAATCGTATTTTTAGTTATAATGACTGAAAACCAAAAAGAGCATCTTTGACTCTTAATTTTTAAAAATGATGTGGTGCAAAATATCCTTAATTGTGTTAAGTGAAAAAAGATAAAATACAAAACAGTTTAAAAAAGATGAAGCTCAAAAAGGGATGATAAAAAAAATTCAACAGGAACGAAGGATCTTTCCCAACAGTTTTACATTTAAAGGATGTGTGTGTAAAACACATGACAACAGATCCTGGGTCAGTCAGGAGCAAAAAAATTGCAGGTTTTGGCGATCACATGATCATGATGTCTGAAATTGCGATTTTGATCAGTAAACGATAAATCTTTCAGCCCTAGTACAGAGACAGTTACTCACCTAAAAAGTGACTTGTTACTTCCTCAACGTTGTAATTTATGGTTTAAAATGCAACAATCCACAGATTAATGTCATCATGTTTATCAGCAGTGAGGGAGCTCCAGTCATGGTTGCCAGGTTTGCTGTTTTCCAGCAGAATCCAGCATCTTTTGGGCTCAAATGCAGGGAGTTTTCTTGGCTTGTTTTTACCATTGTTGTCATACATAACTGGCAACCCATGCTTGAAAGCTGGAGCAGTATGTGAGTAAGTTTAACGACTGGAAATACGCCTGTTACTGTAGTTTTTATGTCCCTTTACGACGTCTATTTCATATTCGATCGACTTTGACTGGATTTAAAACTTTGATGGTTTCATAGGCTGCAGAAAAAAAACGCGCCTGCAATTTCATTTCTGATTTAGTGGTCATGTGCAAATTCAGAATCACGAGGAGAAATAAAAATAATATTAATACACTTTTCATCTCCAAGAAATCTCAGTGCTACAAAGGCTTGTTAAAAAAAGAACAAATGTTGCAGAAAGCAGGTTTAAAACATTATCACAAGAGGAAAAAATCACTCAGACTTGATAAATATCTTCAAAATTGTGAACTGGAGAAGCATTAAACAGCATCAGCATCATCTCCCTCCCTCTTCTATCAAAGGCCAACTTGAAGTGTAAATAAAAGTAATATAACCAGTAATGTAATATCATTACTTTTGGCTGGGAGTAATGAGTAAGGTAATAATATTTCTTTTAAAAAGAGGTAATATAGTACTTTTTTTCAGTAACAGGCCCAACTCTGGTTTCTATGGAGGTTTAATGGAGCTTTTTAGAAACTGGTGTGTTGTATTTTAGGTGCTTGAATGTCCTCTGTGTGTGAGTATGTGGGCACCGTGTGTGGGTGTTTGGTTGGTTTTTTTTTTTTTAAGTGTGTGAGTGTGTGCATTTGTGGACAGCTTTGCCAGGGACGGGGATGAGGTGTGCAGATGGAGAGCAAGAGGGTGAGGACAAATCCCTGCAGGCAGTTGTCTACTTCTAACACTGGTGCATGTAAATAATAAGGAGCTGAGCACACACAGCATTAACACATGCTCACATGGTGCATTACAACCCACTGTGACCCTTAATTAACAAACTATATTTACCAGGGCAGAAGTAATGTTACTTCAATTATTGATTAACATAAACATCAGTGATTCATTTGCTTAAGTAGTTATTGAGCTACAAAGTGTCAGAAAATAGCCATTAGTCTAGAGCAGTGGTTCCCAACCTTTCCCAACTCAGGGCCCACTTTTAAGTCTCCAAAATTTTCACAGCCCACCTCCCACCCCATAAATAGGGAAACCTTACAATGCTTTCTCTTGGCACTTATTTTTACATATGTAAATATTTGAACATGTTTAACCCTTGGGATATTAAACCCATTGGCAGGAGCGCACAAAACACTTTCCCTTGAAAAAAAAAACTGATGAAATTGTCAAATTCTAAAGTTTCCCAGAGTACTTGAATGTATCGTGAGTGACAACAGTAATATACATTAACAGAGCAAAAGTTTATCAGCATCTCTTTCATTCTCTTGTCCTCTGTGAAAATTTACAGGAAATCAACTGTTTGCTCTTGTTAGATTCTGTAAAAGAAAATAAAAGAAAATATCTTCCTTTTTATTGCTTTCATTAAGCTCTAACTGATGAATACACACTGTGTATTTGCACTTCAAGAATCTTTTGAATTTTCCCTGAATCCACAAAGGAGCAGGACTTCACTTTGAGACCACAGTGAGTAGAAATGTGACATAAGCAGAAATGGACCAGAAATCGTTTGGTATGGGGATTAAAATCCTTTTAATTCGGACTGAGTTTTAACATTTAGAACGTTATTCCGTGTGTTTTTATCTTTATATAATCACAGACCCCCAACACAAACAAAAATCATGCTATTTTGGAAATAATTTGGGGGACCACTTGCAACATCTTTGCGGCCCACCAGGGGGCCACGACCCACAGGTTGGGAATCAGTGGTCTAAAGCATGTATGTCCTAACTTTGTCTCATGTGGCCCCCAGCTTTTATCTTACAGTGAATTAATTTTGACCCTTAAATTAATCATACGCAAAATAATGTGTACGTATACTGTTCCTGTCAGGTGCTAGAAAAAAATCTAAGTGTATCTGGGAATGTCTCAGAAAATTTGGACTGCACATTGGCTACTTTTATAAATCCAAAGCTCTGCACAATTGGCAGAAACTCAAGAACTCTTATAGCTAATGCATTCAAAGAAATGCATTGAACATGATGCAAAAATGTGCTTCATGAATCAGAATCAGAATCAACTTTAATCGCCAGGTTTGCTTGAACATACAAGGAATTTTGCTATGGTATATTGTGCTCTCTTGTACAAGGTAATGGTAAGGCATAAAAGGGAAAATAATAGTAATGATAATAAAAATTTTACATCTAGAATATTATCAACAAGTATAAACACAAAAGAATAACAAATAGACAAGACTTATATTTACAGGCTGAAAAAAATATGATAATCGTGCAGTAGTGAGTAGTACAAGGATGCAGATGTTAAATGAAGTAGTTAAACAAAAGTTGCATGGTGGATTGAATAAAAACAACAAATAATAAAAGAATGCACATAAAATGTTGAGAGTTAAAAAAAAAAGCTATAAGAGGACACGAGACTAAATAAAAGTTATGAAACAGTGAAGAAAAGACAAAAATTGATGCATAAAAATTATTGAATTGTTGAATTGAGAAATATTCGGGTCCAAAATGTTTTTGTAATAATTTTAAAACAATTATGATAAAGTCCATGTCCTGGTCCTGCTATTGGAAAATGTTGATTTTTTTTCCCAGGTGAGGTTTTATTTGACTTAACTTAGGCACTGATTTTATTTCAGGAATCACCAAAAACAAATAGTTCTCCAATCGAGCATTTCTTTGATACTGTCACTGTTAATAGTCATGTCAGGTAGAGTTGGTCCTCGGTTATTTTTAATTCCAAAAGCAGCCCTTTTTAAAAAAAAGTTAAATATTTTTGGTCACTCATTTCAGAAAGTAAAAAACAGATATTATTTAGACTCATGAAAAAGTGAATTATTTTACGCCTTATTTCCTGAAATGTTGATGATTCTGCCTTACAGATAATAAAATCCCAGAATTTAGTGTCTCAGAAAATCAGATAAAATTAATATTACATTTCATCAATAAAAAAAGATATATTTTAAATAGAAATTTCAGGCCACTTCCCAAGTTTTCCCACAATGTTAACGCATTCTTTCTGCTTTTTGACTATTTCCACCACCTTAAACTTATTTTTATTGCTACTTCTTGACGTTTTTGCCTGTTTTCAACACTTGGATTGTTGCTCTTTTTCAACAATTTGGCTCTTTAGTTGAGCAGGGTTGAGTAACACGAGTGTGGAGCTTTAAACATCCACTGCTTAAAAGTTTATCTGGTATTCTAGCTCATTTGAGGTTATAGAAATATTGCACTGTCTGCAATTAGAATACTGCAGCAAGTCATACTGTGATTTGCAATTAACTGCCCAGCCCTACCCAACACTCTTGTCTTTCAATATCAGACACATTAAACTTTCCACTGTTTGAAATTCAGCCCAAGCGTTCAGATCTGGCTGGTGACACAGCAGAGTCTGTAACCTGGCAAACAGGCTGAGCTCAGACGGGTCTTTTGTTGAGCTTGATCTGCTCGCATTAGTTCAAAGAGTGGCTTCTAAAACTTGTGAAAGAATCTCAGTAATGTAGTGGGCCAGCCCTGAGACGCTCCGTGGGTCTATTCTTCATTATTCATGTCCTCAGCTCCAGCTCACTCACTGTGCATACCAATAAGACTCATGTGGAATAAGCCACATCATGCTGGAGATCCTGAACCCTCGTACTCACTCTGCTGTGTGGCACAGATTAGCGAATGACGCCCGTACCCTGAATATTCACTCTCCTTTCCACCAGAGGAATCCAGAGTTCAAACATATCAAAAGTGTTGTTTCATCAAATTATTCCAAGTGGTGAAATTTCTCCTGTAAAGTCCGTTGTTTGTCTGTCTGTCGTGTCCGTTCTCATCAACAACAGCAGCTTCACAGTCTCAGAGCATTTCCTCCTCAATGTTAATCTGACAAAACTTGGCATGTTTTATTTCCTTAGACTTCAAGCTACAAGACAAAAGAGTCTCAATCTCAATACACAGTGTTTTGATGCCAGGAGAGCCTGATTTATACAGGGAGTGCTCTCTGCTTGACGGGCCAATAGCGTTAACTGAAGTTATGTAAAAGCCTCCTTATAGGCTTGTTTATCAGCTATCGAGCCTGTCAATCATATGTAGAGTAACCAATAGCCTTACTGTTCACACGTAGCCTGCTTAAGCTCGTAAGGTCGTCGAAAAGACGTCTTTATTGCCGTGTGTATTCATCCATATTTATGTGCGCAACAAGAGAGGAAGAACCTGTGACTAAAAGCTATAATTTCACAATTTTTGGCGAACCAAAGAGGACACTGAGCACTAATGAAGCTGGTTTTGTTTGTGCAAAGTTGTTATGCATCTGCGGGTGTTTGGTCACCTGAGACTAAAAACTCTCTAACTCCTTTAAGATTTTACCTAAAAAGCTTAAATTTCACCCAGATGTAGATGAAAAGGTGTAGAAGTGATGTGGTGGATGTTTTATGTCTGACATGAAGCGTCTTGAAGTTAAAAAAATGAAGAAGGAAAAAAAAGGTGTTTCAGCTGTACACTGCAAAAACTGAAATCTAAGCAAGTCATTATTTAGTAATTTAGTAAAATTTGTCGCACTATTCTTGATTTGAGCCACATTTGCTTGACAAGGTCATAAAAATGTTTCATTTCAAGTTTTTAAGGACAAAAATGAGGCATCAATTGCTTGTAACAAGTAAAAAAAATCTGCCAATGGGATAAGATAAAAGATTCTTGTTTTACGACATCTTTCTAATTTCAAGAAACTTCCCGGGCGAATTCGTCTTATCCTATTGGCAGATTTTTTTTGACTTGTTACAAGCAATTTACACCTCATTTTTGTCTTAAAAAAAACTTGAAATAAGACATTTTAATGACCTGGTCTGGTGAATGTGGCTCAAATTAAGAACAATAAGACAATTTTTACTACAAATAAGACATAATGACTTGCTTAGATTTCAGTTTTTGCAGTGTATTTATCATGATGTGGACTTTAGCCACATATAAAAACATGACTTTTTCTGAAACTAGAGACTTTAATCTTTCAAATGAGGTGTTGCTTATGAAATTTGACCTTATAGTTCTACAGTTATAAGCTTTAAAACATAGCATGGTATGTAGACCACAACTGGGTGGGATGTAAACTTCCTGTTCTCGTCTATCACCAAACTTTCCCTCTCGCCTTTGTGTCAGTTTCCTCTGATAGTGGAAAGGAAGCACATTTCCACTGATTTTCACAGTTTTTCCACTGGCAGGAGGCCTCATGTGACTCTGTTTTTAAGTTATTTAATGAATTTTCCAGGGTGGGAATCATCTCCAAATATAAATGTACCTGTTTTGCAGTTTAAACAACACACTTAAAAGTCATTTTCTTCTTTACTTCTAGTCAAAGATTCAGTCTAAACAATGAGAAATCCTCTATAGTCGAAGAAAAGAAGTGCACATAGAGAGAATAAGAGGGCAGACGATCGCCTCTTCACACTGCTTTGCCCCAAATAAGCAGCCAACTGCATCCTGTCATGGAATATGTTGAGTTGTGAAATGCTCTGTCTGTGCTGCCAAATCAACAATCCCCACGCTGAGCTTTCCTTTTTAATCAAAGCTCCGCTCCAGCAAATAAATTCACATCTGTTTCCTCGACTTGTCCCGTAATCTCTGTATCACACTGCAGGTTACGGCGCTGCCATTCATCTGATTGTACAGTTCTGCAAATATGTGCTTATTATGTCAGGAGACGGCATCCGAGTCGGGTTAAAAGTGTAGCATCGCCTCAGGTCTGGGCACGGAGCCACCGCTGAGAAAAAGGCACCATCTTTTCAGCTGCAGGGAGGCTCTGGAGCTGTTGCTAACAAGCCTGTTTCTCACAAACAGCATTTGGTTTCTCCTCATGTCTGCTAATGGATTAGAATACTAATATCCTGTCACACTATAGCACCACCAGTCTGACATCGCTAGTTTTCTGAGTAACTGGACTCATTTCTTACAGTATGCAGCCCTGTATGGTTGCAGGTTTCTGGTAAAGCTTCTCTCTCTCTCTCTCTCTCCAGTATAAACCACCACTAGAGGTTAATGACCTTTTCGAGGACATCAAGGATGGGGTGAAGCTCTTGGCTTTGTTGGAGGTTCTGTCCGGACAAAGACTTGTGAGTACTACCTCTGATTTCTGCACAGACTTCCCACAGTTTTTAACTCATTGTTGTCATGAATACCTCTCTCTTCCTCTGCTTTACTTACATCTGAGTCTCTCATGATATCAAACTGTTTATGCCTTGTCAACAAGCTGATCACCTGTTGTAATAGTTGCATCAAGAGTGAAGCTTTGTGTGATTTGGATGACTCAGCAAAATTTAAATCTGATGAATAAATTGCACAGTGAGTCTTGAGGAGAAATATACAGGAGCAGATTTAGCAGATAAATGCTTTTAGGTAAGAAAAGTTCATCTTTATTGGAGATTATGCATAGAAAATATGAATTAAATTATTTTATACAGAAACATATAATAACAGTCAAACAACTGCACAACAAATCTGGCTTCAAAACCAAACATTTAAAGACAAGTTACACAAACATATACCCATACCTACACTCAACTTGCACACATTTTGAATTAAAAATATTTTACAATTCATGTTCAGGTGAAGCCTATATTTCTTTATTTAAAATCTCTTTATTTGCCTTTAACAATGTAGGAGTGTCCATACTTTTCCAACACAGTGCAATAGCTCTCCTTGGTTGTTGAAGTCCTAAGTCTTTAAGTTTATTTTGTTTGTATGTTTGTGTAAAGTCTTGCTGATATATTCCAAGCTTACAGAGTTTGGCATTTACAGGACTTTTTGTTTTAAAAACCTCTGACAAACATCTTGTAACAAATCTTTCCAAAAGTCCAGGACAGGATTTATTTACGTTCTTTTCAACCGCTTACATTGAAGCAGTTTTAGTCTTGTTTTTGTTGTTTGTTTCTGTGCTTTTAAACATGTATAATTCCACTCTGCTTCATCAATATCTTCTTCAATGTTTCATGCATTTCTTCATGTTTCCATGCATGTAGTTTGACCCATCTTTGCTATATTATCTCTTGATATTTTCTCTACTTCAGTTGAAGACATAGACTGTATAATGAGTGGACGTAACGACGTTCGGCTCAAACTGAAGCCTCCAGCAGATGCCCCGCCCCCTGGTGTCTGGCTGCAGTATAGGTCATAAGCCCCGCCTCCCCATGTATTCCAGATATGAGCCGGGAAAACTTTAAAAAATTACGATGCCTCGTAGAAACGTTTCTCTCATCTTTACGCTAAGGTAGTATGACGATGTCATTTGGCTGCATGGTGTTCAGGTGTTTTTTTTTCTGAGAAGTTAGTTTCTCATTAGTTATTGGACGTTAAAAACCGCGATATAAGTTTTGTTTTATGATAGTTGACAGCTGCCGTTAGTGAGTAGTTTTTATCGGGGATATAAGAAACTTCGGGAAAGAGCCAAAAGGAGACTAAACCTTCTGAAGAAGAAGAAATAAATATTTTTATTTCTCTTTTTTACTTGGCTCCACCGGAAATTCTCTACTGCGCAGACTCTGGCTGCACAATGGCGGCTAGAGAAACGGGGTTTTTTGGCTTCAAAAACGTAGAACGGTGACAGGCGGAAGCACGCTGTCCATTCTATATACAGTCATTGGTTGAAGATGGAATACGTACAGTTCTTCCAGATTTTGATAGCATAAAGTTCACTGTAAATACTTCAAAAATGTTTTTTAGATACTTGATATTTCTTACATAGCTGATCAAAGATAAGCAAATCATGATTAACAGATAAGTTTTCTCGCCTCTGTTTGAAAAGTTTTTTTTGCAGCTGCTGTCTCTTTAAGACTCCCTGCTCCACAAACCCCCTCTCCTCTGATTGGCCAACCCTCTTAAGGCCTGTTTAGGGGAAACTATGAGCAGACTTTGGTGCTTGGAAATTTTTATTTCATGACTTCATTAATTCAACAAGTCTTATGAAGATCTTGTGCGTTTTTTTAGGGCAGGACAATAAATCCCAAATTAGATTAAATCACAAATTGGCCCGCTACAATATTCTAATCGCAGACAGTGCAATATTTCTTAACCCTAACAATGTGTTAGAATACCAGATCCATTTTTTACAGTTGATATTTTATGCTCTACGCCAGCGTCACTCAACTCTGCTAAAGCAAGTTGAGCAAGGCATAGCAATGAAAGTAAATTTAAGATGCAAAAATGGTCAAAAAGCAAGATTATGGGGGAAAAATCGGAAAATCAAATCAGCTTTATTCATCCTTTAGGAACTTCATTTGCAGAAAATAGTCAGGAAGTTAAAAAAAAAGTTCAACAGTGACTGAAAAAGAGTGAGAAATGACTTAAATAAGCAGAATAGCAATCAGAATTTGCAAAAATATCGTCATGAGTTGTTGCCATGCTGTAATTAATGTCAATTTTCATTTCCAAAAATGCTAATTTCACAACAGGTAAGATGAGAAACCCTCAAATAATCGCACAATAAATGGAGAAAATAATTTCAATTAGATTATTTTGAAAATCATTCTGCCCTTTTTTTTTTTAAACAGATTCAAGGATTTCTACAACATGCAGTGCGTTAAATTGTTTGATTATCTGCACCCATTTTGTTAAGTCATCCAGCATTGTTATTTTATATCCGCGCTAAAAAAGCAGAAAAAGTTTAATATTCCCTCTTTGAAAGTTTGATAACAGTCAGTTTGTGTTCGACTGAATTCTATAATCAGGAAATCCTCATTTATTGTTTCACATCTCGAACATATTGAGCGTGTCACACAGTTTAACGAGGATCCAACAAAAACCCTTTAACAGATTACAAATTAAACCTCGTCTGGGAAAATTGAAAACACAAATGAATCTTCTCTTTCTTCGTTTTCCTCTTACATAACCATTCGCAAGTTTGAAGAAAACCTTTGTTGGTGCCATTATGTGTTGGATCGGTGCACAGAAATTGCAGAGGCATGATCAGATCTGAGCCCCCCCGCTGTGAAAAGCTGCTGGCTCGACTGTCTGTTTCCCTCCGTCTCTGCTTCACAGGGAGAGAAAGAGATAGAGAGAGAGAAAAACACTCTGATAGGGATTTAGTAATCAGAACTGTCTTGAAACAAACTGATATGTCGTCTGAAAAGCCGGCGCTTAGAAAATGAGTCAGTGCTGGAGACTTTCAGGGTTCAGCTCTGATACTTTATTCCAGGCTGCAATTAGTCATAAACGGTCGTCATCAGTGGGTTCTTACTTATGTTCTACTTTGCAAGCTTTTAATTTTTCTCTTTAATAAGCTTTGGCACTCATCTCTGCTCTGTTTCTGTGCAGCTCGCTCCAAATATGATCATTTTTTTCCATGTTCCTGAAGGTTAAATAAAGGTTTTCTCACCTTTGTATGACTCAGCTTCTTTGTTTTTTTTTTCTCCGTCTCTCTTGTCTGAAGCCCCGCGAGCAAGGCCGCCAGCTGAAGAGGATCCACTGGGTTTCAAACATCGGCACCGCGCTCAAATTCCTGGAAGGCAGAAAGGTGAGCAAACGGTCACGAGAGCATTTTCACCTTTTCATTACCGGTCACCGCACAACGAGGTATTATAACAGAAAGAATGTGAAAAGAAAGAAGATGAAGGTTTGATTAAAGACTCATTATGAAAGCTGAGGAATGAGATATTTGTCTGGGTGTTGTGAGTGTGAACAACAAACACTGAGCTCACAGCAGCAGCAGATAGAGACAGGACTTCTCCATTACATAACCCATCTCTGAATCTCTTGGCTCCATGAAGCCTGTGTCCCACTTTCACGCGGGTTCTCTGAGGACCGAGACTTACATTGTTGTGATCTCTCTCCCATCATGTGTGCCCTCAGTCTGTGTATCGAGGATCTCCGGTCAGTCGCCATTAAACGCCCTGTGTGATCATATACTGTATGCAATCTTTTTATTTAACCTCTTACACTCCACCCAGTCCTGGCCTGTTTACTGTGCTATGTTCTAAAGCTTATAACTGAAGAATCATTCATCAAAATTCATCAGTGACACCGCATTTAAAAGATTTAAGTCTCTAGTTTGAGAGAGTATCATGTTTTTATATGTGGCTCAAGTCAACATCAGGATAAATGCAGCTGAAGCACTTTTTTTCCTCTTCAATTTTTGAACACCATCAACTTCAAGATGCTTCATGTCAAACATAAAACATCCACCACATCACTTCTACACCTTCTCATCTACATCTGAGTGAAATTTGAGCTTTTTAGGTGAAACCTTGTAGGAGTTAGAGAGTTTTTAGTCTCAGGTGTCCAAACACCAGCAGATGAGTCTTTGTTTCCACGTTCAAGTCTGACAACTTCGCGCTAACAAAACCAGCTTTATTAGTGCTCAGTGTCTTCTTTGTTGTCAGCTTTGTTCTCTCTATGAAAAGGTTCGCTAAAATTCATGAAATTGTAGCTCTAGCTCCTGGTCACAGATTCTTCTTCTCCTGTTGCTCACATGAATATAAATGATTACATGCGGCAAAAAATATAATTTTTTTGGCAGTCTATGTTGTTTAAATCAGGCTCTCCTGGCATCAAAACACTGTGTATTGAGATTGGGACGCTTTTGTCTTGTAGCTAAAAGTCTAAGGAAATGAAATATGCCAAGTTTTGTCAGATTGACATTGAGGAGTAAATGCTATAAGACTGTGAAGCTGCTGTTATTGATGAGAACGGACACGACAGACAGACAAACAACAGACTTTACAGGAGAAATTTCACCACTTGGAATAATTTGATGAAATATATGAGCTACAAATGTGACATAATGACCCCAAACAGGTAGGACGTTCAGTTGTGATCGCTGTCTGAGCGATTCTTTCACTAATTAGGTTTTATCAGCCAAGTAAATTGAAAAACAAACTTAGTGACTGAAATATGAAGAATCTAAACTTTACAACTCAGTGTAACATCCTGATGTTTGACAAAGGTGTCAGCGTTTATACTTTGATGACGTCAGAGGAATAGCAAATTGGTCACTGATGTTCTGGTGAGGTGTAAGAGGTTAATGCACGCTGTTTTCTTAACAAAGCTTGGATTCAGCCTGAAAATTTAGCCATTCAGCTTTTTCTACTGACGAGCATTTTGATGCATTTTGACTCAAACACAGTTTCATGATGTGTTTGACTCCCTTTGATTCTGATCTGCTCTGATATAAAGATGTAAATGTTGCAGATTGTGCAGCAGTGCTGGGCTAAATCTGTTTTCCATTTAATGCCTTTTTGAACACAAGTGCCTTGTTTGTTTCTTTCTTTCTTTTTAATTCTGGTTCTCTTTCACAAGCTGTTCCTGCTTCCTTGTTTTGGCTGTTTTTCACTTCTTATCTGCATCAAAGACTTGGCTTTGATGGATTTTTTGCGAAAAAGAAAGAAGCTTGCAACATTCATGCAGACCTTCAGGGGCTTCTTTTTGGTGAAAATGCACCAGACTTGCAGTTTTTGACCGTCTGCATGCACATTATTTCTGGAATAATCCTCTGCTCGGCTTCTGTTTTCAGATCAAACTCGTTAACATTCACGCCACAGACATCGCAGATGGACGACCATCAATTGTCCTTGGGCTGATATGGACGATTATCCTCTACTTCCAGGTAACTCCGAGCATCCTGAGAGTCTAATTACAGCGCTCGCTCTCTGCACCACACAACCCGCCTGGATCACATGACACGAAAATGCACATTCAGATTGGAGAAATACCGCCGTCTTCCTGTCGTGATGATGTCATGATCTCAATCTGGCTCTCTTATTTTTAGATTGAAGAGTTAACCAGCAACTTGCCAGCTCTCCAGGCCCTATCCAACAGTAACTCCTCTGTCGAGAGTATCGCCAGCTCGGAAACGGGAAGTCCTCCCATGAAGAGAAAGGTGGCGAACAAGTTTCAGGGCAATGCCAAGAAGGCTCTGCTCCGATGGGTGCAGAGCACAGCAGCCAGGTACTGAACCACCTTTTCATCCAGATGGTGAAATATGTTTGGATTTATGGGAGTTTATTGGCTACAAATGTGTTTCTGCAGGCATCATGGAATCGAGGTGAAGGACTTTGGTCCTAGCTGGCGTGATGGCGTCGCATTCCAGTCGGTGGTGCACGCCATCAGACCAGACTTGGTGGACATGCAGGTGGTGAAGAGGAGGAGCAACAGGGAGAACTTGGAGGACGCTTTTACACTCGCGGAAAACGAGCTGGGCATCCCCCGTCTGCTGGATCCAGAGGGTAAAAACCTCGACCAGGGCTGAGAGATTCATGACGATTTAGATAAAAACGCAACATGTCCTGCTGCAATATTCTAATCACAGACAGTGCAATATTTTTTTATGGCTCAGAATACCAGATCACAATGTTTTTCATACAATGTTTTCAGCTCTACACAAGTGTCACTCAACCACAGAGATAAATCGTTGAAAATGACCTTTTTTAAGAGAAAAAAAACAAAGTGGTGACAAATGGCAAAACCTTCAAGAAGAAGCAACAACAATGAGTTTTAAGTGGCAAAAATGGTCAAATACAGGAAAAATTGGTAAAAAATTTAGAATGAAGCTAAAATGGTCCAAGAGAGGAAAATAAAAGATTGAAAATGGACCAAAAGAGGAAGCAAGAAAAGTGAGTTTTAGGTGGCAAAATGGCCAAAAGCAAGAAAAATTGGTTAGAAAAGTGGCAAAAAACTTTTGAATATAGTCAGAATGGAGCAAAAATGGTCCAAAAAACTGTGAAAAATGAGCACAAGAAGAAGCAATAAAAGTGAGTTTGGAGGGACAAAAATAGCAGAAACAAGAACAAATTTAGAGAAAATTTGAAAATATTAAGAAAAAATGGTCCAAAAGAGGCAAAAAAGAGGGAATAATGATCACAATAATAAGCAATAAAAATGAGTTTTAAGTGGCAAAAATGGTCAAACGCAGGAAAAATTGAAAGAAAATAACAACTTTGAAAATAGTTAGAAAGCAGAAAAATGGCTCAAAAGAGGCAAAAAGGGTTCAAATAAAACCATAAGAAGCAATAAAAATAAGTTTTGGGTGACAAAAAAATGGTTAGAGGCAGGGAAAATTGGTAGAAAACATTGAAAATTGGCAAAAATTCGAGGAAAAAAGGGTGAAAAATGACCACAAGGAGAAGCAAAAAAAAAGAAAAAAAGTTCTAAGTGGAAAAAATGGCCAAAAGCAAGAAAAATGGAAAGAAAAAAACAACTTTGAAAATAGTTAGAAAGCAGAAAAATGGCTTAAAAGAGGCAAAAATGGTTCAAATAAAACCATAGGAAGCAATAAAAATGAGTGTTAAGTGGCAAAATAGTTTAAAGCAAGAAAAGTGGACAAAAAAAAGGGGAAATGGTCAGAAATTAGTAAAAATTGTCTGAAATAGGCAAAAAAAAGGTTAAAAAATAAACAACAACAAGCAATAAAAATGAGTTTTGGGTGACAAAAAAATGGTTAAAGGCAGGAAAAATTGACAGAAAACATTGAAAATCAGCAAAAATTAGAGGAAAAAAGGGTGAAAAATGACCACAAGGAGAAGCAAAAAAAAGAAAAAAGTGTTAAGTGGAAAAAATGGCCAAAAGCAAGAAAAATGGAAAGAAAAACCTTAGAAATAGTTAAAAAGGAGAAAAATGATCTAAAAGAGGCATGAAAGATCCAAAAAATGACCCTGATCCTAATTCGCAAAAATAAAAAAAGTGAAAAATTACTAAAAAGGGCCAAAAGCACTCACAAGTAGCATAAAAAAATTCATGGGTTGTTATCCTGCTGCAAATAATTTTAATGACAATTTCCAAAAATGTGTTTAACAGCACATAAGATGGGGAACTTGAAAATAATGCACCACAAATTGCATTTGCAATACAGGAAAAGAATAACAGCAATAAGATTAATTTTTCATATCGCTCAGCCTTACCCTTGACCTTGACTGCTTCTTGCATATGAATTCAAAAAGCACAAATAACAATGTCAAGTGTTATAAATGTTAAAAATGTTGCAAAAGCAGCAAATATGAAACATTAATAAGATTCATGAAATTGTGTGACTCAGTGAATGAATTCTGCGCGATTGTTTCTGACAAAATGTGGGCTGTAAAGATCTTTGACAGCATCAAGAGGATTAAAATTCTCTGTGTTCTTGTGTCTGGGCTTTGGAGGAAGTGAAGCAGTCTGCAGTGGCTCTGCAGTCCTGTCTCCAGCAGCACAACGCTGATGCTTTACTGCACGAAGAGCTGCACTGAAATGTCTCTGCTGTTACGGGAATTTAGCCCTGATTTAGAGAAACAGCAGGTCAAGGATGGAGATGGAAGTAGACGTTTATAATTAGCTGTCAAGACTGGAGAGAATTATCCTCCTGAGGGTGAAAAATGTGTTTTTTTTGACTGTCATATTAACTTTGCACTTTTTGAATCATATCTGTCTTATAGAGCTTTTATTCCTTTAGTGTGTAAAGTAATGTTCTGCTCGTTCTGCAGATGTGGACGTAGATAAACCGGATGAGAAATCCATCATGACGTATGTGGCTCAGTTCCTGAAGCACTACCCAAACCCTCACCACTCTGAGACTGACGGTCAACAAGATGAGGTACTTTCTTCAAAGTTACGAGTGAATGCATTAATTTCTGTAATAAATCAGGCTATTTTTGGGAAACCATCTCTAAATTTTCTCTTAATGTGTTGTAACCATTGACTGTATATAGAATGGACAGCGTCCTTCCGCCTGTCACCGTTCTACGTTTTTGAAGCCAAAAAACCCCGTTTCTCTAGCCGCCATTGTGCAGCCAGAGTCTGCGCAGTAGAGAATTTCCGGTGGAGCCAAGTAAAAAAGAGAAATAAAAATATTTATTTCTTCTTCTTCAGAAGGTTTAGTCTCCTTTTGGCTCTTTCCCCAAGTTTTTTATATCCCCGATAAAAACTACTCACGAACGGCAGCTGTCAACTATCGTAAAACGAAACTTATATCGCGTTTTTTAACGTCCAATAACTAATGAGAAACCAACTTCTCAGGAAAAAAAACACCCTAACACCATGCAGCCAGATGACATCATCATACTACCTTAGCGTAAGGATGAGAGAAATGTTTCTACGAGGTATCGTAATTTTTTACAGTTTTCCCGGCTCATATCTGGAATACATGGGGAGGCGGGGCTTATGACCTATACTGCAGCCAGACACCAGGGGGCGGGGCTTATGACCTATACTGCAGCCAGACACCAGGGGGCGGGGCATCTGCTGGAGGCTTCAGTTTGAGCCGAACGTCGTTACGTCCACTCATTATACAGTCTATGGTTGTAACTTTTGGAGTTTGCATTGTTGCTCATCCCCGTTTCCCAGAAATAGCCTCATAATTCGTGCAAAACGACCACATGCAGAGATCCCAGAGTACATTTTAAACAACGCTTTAATCGCCGCTGAGCTTCATTGTCACAAGCTTTTTTTTTTCGCCTTCATTTTATCACATTAAACCACAAGAATCAAAATAATCACAGCATGAACACAGCAGTTCTATAATCATCCGTGTTTTGTTCACTATCATTACACTCATTTGATTTTTCCATCCACTTATTTTCTCTGTGCACATTAAGCTGCTTCTTGGCACAATTCCAACTTTTGCACTTTCAGTGCCGGTGCTTAAGGTGAGAGTTCAGGTCATCCTGCTGCATGCTTCGCTTGCTGTTTGGAGTGTTTACAACCTTTTTCCTCCTCCTCCATCCACTTTGCTCCAATCCTTTCCCCTCTTTGCTGCTTTAATGCCTTTTTGTGGTGTGTTTGCATCCTTTCTTTGTGCCTTCCTGCTTTCCTGGATAGTTTGGCGCCCACGATATAGAGCAAATGCTTGAGGTATGTTTCACTAAATCAACAGTTTAAGCAAGAATTAACCTCTTATGCTCTACTGAACAAACAGTAGTTTTCAGCTTGACAGTCATTTTTTTCTCCAAATTTTGCCTTTTATTTAATAACGTCGTCTTTATTTGTCATAATTTTGACTTTTTATATCACAATTTCTACTTTTTATTCAAAATGTTGATGTTGTACCTGAAAATTTAGACTTTTTCATCTCAGACTTTTGCCTTTATCTCAAAATTTAAACCTTAAATGTGAAAGTTTAGACTTTTTTTTCACATGTTAAATTGATTTCTTAAAATTTGGACTCTCATCTCAAATTTTTTTTACTTTTCCTCCTCAGAATTTTGTCTTTACTTCTCAAACTTCCACTTTTTATCTAAATATATTGACATTTTATCTAAAAGCTATACACAATTCTTACCTTCAGTTTTCATCCTTACATTGGAGTAAAAGCTTTTGATGTAATTTTCTGTCAAGTCTGTAAATGTTTCTGTATATTGTGGAAACTTCACTGAATCTTGATTTGAAAAAATCATGAAGTGAATTGAAATCGTAACATCTGCCTGAAAAATCGCAATTAGATATTTTTCTAAAATCGTTCAGCCCTAGTGGAGTGTAAGAGGTTAAATAAATGACACCTTTTCCTTTCTACTATTACTTGTAACACTAATCTTTCATCTACCTGAACCAATAACAGCTTTAGTTTTCACTAACTGTAAACGGATTTGTTGAATGTTTCTTGCATGCTGATTTAAAAGCAGAATTTCCTCCAGTTTGTACCTGTGAATGTGATGAACGTGTTCCCTGACTGTGACAGAGAGAGGAGAGGAAGATGCTGAGAGAGCTGAAGGTGTTTTTAGATCAGCTGGAGAGAGACGTGCTGCGGGCCCAGGGCGCTGAGGGAAACCTCACCGACAAATATCAGGTGAGTCAGGCCCACAAAGACGGAGAGGTGGTGTTGCGTAACGTGGAGAAATTCATATCTCACACCACGTTTCTCTCCCACTTTTGCTCTGCAGGCGTTTAAGAGCTTCCGTGTACAGTATGAAATCAAGAAAAAGCAAACGGATCCGCTGCTGCAGCCTGTCAACAAAGAAGGAAAACTCTCTGTGGACCAAGCTCTGGTCAAACAGGCGTGGGACCGTGTGTCTGCAAGGGTAATTATCCCACACCACTGATTCCCAACCTGTGGTCCGTGGCCCCATGGTGGGCCGCGAAGGTCTTACAAATGGGCCACCAAATCATTTCCAAAATAGCATGATTTTAGTGAAGGGTATTAATATAAAAATACAAATAAACAGAATAATGAATTATGTTAAAACCCAGATAAGTTTTAAAACCAATTAAAACTATTCAAATAGTCATATAGAAAAAAAAAAACTTTAAGAAAGTGTGTTAGAGCCCAGTATGTAGCATGACCCAAAATGCAACAACAACCTGAAATGTACTAAAAAAAAAAAAGAAAAAGAAATAAAACTAAAAATGTAATGACTTGTCACTGATGTAACAAAGTTGCTGGGCTGGAAATTCACAAAAATAATGCAGTAAAACCCAAAATACAATAACTGACCCACAATGTAACAACTTGTTACATTCGGTACTTATTGGGTCAGAGGTGGGCCGCAAACATTTTTGAAACTTAAAAGTGGGCCCGGAGTTGGAAAAGGTTGGGGACCACTGTCCTACACACTTCTCTACAACAGTGTTTCTCAACCTTGGGGGCGTGACCCTATATGGGGTCGCCTGGAATCCAACTGGGGTCCCTCCTCTAGTAATAGTTATTGTTAAAACTATTTCCTATTAACCCTGTGGTGCATAGTGGTCACTACAGTGGACACCTAATTAAAAGTTATTTACTCCTAAATTCAATGGTTCATGTAGTGGAAATTCATATTAGCCTGTGTCAGGATATTTTTATGTTTTCAATTTTTCTTTCCCAATCATATATGGTTCAATGAGGTGACGTCCCCTTTTTTTGTGTCCGAGTGCAATATTTCCTTCCATCATGAATTGAGTATTTCATCACATGTATTTCTTTATTCTATGAAACCTGTGTTATTTGAACACATCTTTAAACTATTAAAATATAACATGTTTTTTTGTGTTTTGGTTCCTCAAACCCCCAAAATGTCAGGTGGTGCAACCGTCCTGACAAGTATCCACAGTAATTAAACTCTAAAAATTGAATGTCAGTTATTGTAAATGGAAATTAAAAATACAGTGGCATTATTTTATGCTTCAACCTTTTTAAATTAAGCATTCTTTGCAAATAAAAAGAATTTTAAAGCTGTTGAGAAATGTAAAAAACTTTTGTCCCGTAATTTTCACCTTGTCAAATGTCAGGGTGGTGCAACCGTAACATTAGACTTTTATTTTAAAGTGAAGAGAATAAAACAGGAAACAGGAAACTGCATCAGCCAGAGGAGCCCAAATGACATTTGTGACCAAGTGGAAAAGTTTGTAGATTTCTCTGAAATACTGATAAAAAAGGTTTTTTCACTTCATTGGTGACTGGAACAATTTCCATGTCAGGTGGTACAACCAATGTAATAATGAGAAATGTTATTTTAACATCAAATTATTTATCTTATTCACAAATAAAAGAAATGAAACACACAAAATGAAAATGTATGAGTCACTACAGACACTTGAGAGATACTTGCCAATAATTTCACACAGAAAAAATAACAGGAACATAAATATATTTTCATATATTTGGTTGCGCCACCTCACATTTTTGGGTGCTCAAATTAAAAATACTAAGAAAATAATGGACCTAAAAACTTCACTCAGTCATATGTTTTTTATCCATTTTCAAAGAACTTTTTAAAAATACATTTTTGGACCCTCTTTTTGTCATTGACCCATATGCCACCTCTGGGTTCAATTATAAAAAAAACACAATCTATACTTTCACTTTTATGCTGATGATCTGTAGCTGTATTTGCTGAGACCCAATGAAAACTACTAATTGCTGATGTAAAGCAGTAGCTGGCATGAAACTTTTTGCACTTGGATGACGGCATCTTGTTTGGTACGCCATCTATATTGAAGGGTTTTACAACAAATTCTGATACTCTAGCCCCTGAGATTTGAACACATTTATCTTAGCTTGAAGATATCAGAACAGTTTTGACAGCTGTCGTACTCCACTCATGCCTCCTCTCCTCGCTTACTGTCAGCAAATGTTCACTGGGGCGCGAAGGTTTGAATCAGAGTTTGTTCAGAGAGGGAGAGACGGGAACAGAGGGAGTTTTGTTCACCGGGCACTCGACCCCCTTTGGACATCCACAGCTCGTCTAGACTGGCACAAAACACTCTTGTAGCCTAAATGCTTGGAAACATATGGAAATGTTCTGATCAGAGTCGCCTCCTTTAGGCTGAGATCTCCGTCTGGTGGAGTGGATCTTTTTTTAAATGGTTGTCAATTGCAGCTGCTGGACTGGCACATCCATCTGGACAAATCCCTGCCGGGTCCTCTGGGAGTGATCGGAGCCTGGCTTCACCGGGCCGAGCTGGCGCTGAGAGAGGACATTCCCATCCAACACGCTCACGAAGAGACGGCCAACGTTCTTCACAGGAAGCTGGAGCAGCACAAGGTGACGCAGCCGGTCTGTGATGAAGACTGTGTCATTCTGCTGACGAAAACACTAACACAAATCTGTGCTTTTATTTTGTAGGAGGTCTTAAAAAACCTGGAATCACACAGACAAACGTTCCAGCAGATCCACAGAGATCGATCAGTGAACGGAGTTCCTGTCCCAGCTGAGCAACTCCAAGATATGGCTGAACGGTAAAACCTCATCACAGTTTTCATCCCTGATTGTTTTTTTTTTTTCTTTTTTTAAACTCAGTTTTTATTCATTTTCATCATCAACAACAAACAGGGTTCCTAGACATGCTTAAAAAGTCTTAAGAAGTCTTAAATTCATTAAAATGTTATATTATGGTCTTGAATAAATTACTCAAAGGTCTTAAATTTGACAGGGCAGGATTTTTTCATGTTACTGATATAATTTATCTGCATCCTAGCTTGGCTGTCTATGACTATGGGTCACTGTTTGCACTTTTACATACAAATATCAACCAATGAGCAACTTTATGTTCAATAAACAGACAAAAAGGAAACTTGAATGAGTCTCATTAAGTGACACACACACTATGAATTGGTTGTAATGCAGCAGGATCCTCAAACCATCGACCATAATTATGTGTTTTTGGTGTTAAATTTCATTCAAAGCGGCATTAAAAAGGTCTTGAAAAGTCTTAAATTTGACTTAATGAAACCTGCAGGTACACTGAACAATACAGTGTGATTTTTTTCAGCTTTAAAGTAACATTCTGACATTGACCCAACAAAAATAAAATACAAAAGTAAAAAAGAAAAAAGAAAAACAGGCCGTAAGATCCACTCCAAAAATATACAGATGCAGAATGATACATAGAAACAAGCATGTAGATAAAGACTGCAATCATGGAAAAATAAATACTATCCCACCAAAGGAAATCAAGTGTCAAAATACAGGTATTATCCTGGCAGAATTTTTGATTTCTTGGCCATTTTCCAGAAAATATGAATGATAACACAATATCTTTTCTGTCACTCATGGTTAGTGTTTGGATTAAGACATTTACTAAAAAAAAAATGTTTACTCTTTTTAGATCATAATGATAACAAAGCTTCAAAATGACCCTGATCAAAAGTTTACTTGGTGATTTTGTCCTGATAAAACGAACACAAGTTGACACAAATGTGTTTGAATGTCTACTCGGTAAGTTTCTGAGCTCCTGACAGACGCTTTCATCTTTTATCCAGTGCTGCACTGACATTTCTGGATTCTGAGTCATGGGGAAAGCAAAAGAGTAAACACAGTTGTTTGTTGATAAATGTCTTCACCCAACCACTAACCATGAGTGACAGAAAAGTTTTTGTGTTATCATACATATTCTCTAAGAAAAGGCTAAGAAATCATAAATTCTGCTGGGGTATGTAAACTTTTGCACACAATTTTAAGTCAAACTCAGAGAAAAAAGGTTCAAAATCTAGATCTGCGCCTCAATCTAGCATCAGTCTTTATTATGTTAGTTATGGCAGTAAAAGTCTACATTTTATTGTAAAATTGTCTTTTTGAAGTCTTAAGTGCTACGTAATGTGTTCCATGTGATAATAGGATGATGCCCTTCAAGGCTGCTGTGTCCCTGATTTGTTGTTTATGAATTGATTTTATGTATTTGAAGTATTCTGATCTCTCAGTATGTTTACTTATGTTTATTGTGATGTATTTTGTTGGTCTCAGTACAACTGAAAGCTTCTCATTTCTCCCCCTAATCTGCAGGTTCAACTTTGTATCCACATCCTCATATGCTCACTTGATAAAAATGGAATTCTGGGAAATGAAGTACCGACTGATGTCCTTCCTTGTGTTAGCCGAGTCAAAGCTCAAGTCGTGGATTATTAAATACGGCAGACGGGACTCGGTTGAGCTGCTGCTGCAAACCTACCTTGTGAGTTAAATGCGTTGATGTTACAGCTGTTTTTATTCACCGGAACTTCTTCTCTTAAACTACAAATGTTCTCACTCTGCTTTCCCAGACTTTCGTGGAGGGCCACAGGTTCTTCGAGCAGTATGAGATCATCTACACGGGCCTCAAACAAGCTGCAGAGGTTTATGTAAAGTCTGAAAGCTCAAGTAAGAATTTCCTGTTTTATTTTCAGTTTTAGTTTATATGTTTACGCAAACGTTTATTTACAATATAGTGTTATTATTGATTTCATGTTACAGGGTCTAAGACCTGTAACAGAGGTAAGTCCAATCCAAATCCAGTCAAACAATCTTTAAAATCTGATCTTTGCTCGTCTCCTGAACCATCATTCCTTGTAATGTGGGACTGCTTTTTTTTCTTTCTAACATACTTTCAATCCTCAGAACTGAGAAATCATAATCTCACATTTTGCATGAAAAAGCAACAATAATTGCGGGAATGCTGTTTTAGCACGATCTCTGTTCCCTAACATGCCGGAGCATCAACCACATGGCCACTCAATCAGCAGACATAATCAAACGCTCGTCAAGTGATTCCACTGATGCTTCTGACTGAATTAACGCAATCCTGTGTTTTTCTCTGTAGTCGATGAAACTGAAGGGGTAAGTAAATTCCTCTACGAGGCCACGGCTCAGTGGAAGAACCTGGCTCTGGAGGTGCGGAGCGTCCGCAGCATGCTGGAGGAGGTGATCTCTAACTGGGAGAAGTACAGCAGCACGGTGGCCGCTCTGCAGGCCTGGCTGGAAGACGCCGAGCAGATGCTTAATCAGTCAGAAAACGCCAAACGTGTAAGTCAAGCATCAGATATTAGAGATTATTAACATCTGAGTGATGAGGAATACAAACACAATACAGAGGATTCATGGATTTATTGTCACACCAGCTCATATTTTCATGTCAGTGATACAAAATTAGTGCTCAGGTCCTTTTTTAAAGCCTAGATAAATAAGAAATAATAAGTACACAGCAAGAAAGTATAGCAAAATTGATAAAAATATGAAATACTAAGAACAGAAAGGGCAATTTAAATTTAAGATGAAGTACAATTTCAAATGGAGTATACACATTAAACAGAAAGAGAAAATTAGAAAAGCTAGATTAAGAGTAAGTACATGGTAAGAGAGAATAGCAAAATTGGTAAAAATATAAAAATACTTGAATAGAAAAAACCCCACTGTAATTTCAAACATTATCTAAAATATCAAGTAAAATATACTTGTTAAATATAAACATAGAAAATTAGAAAAGCCTGAATAATAAGAAGTTAACAGTAGGACAGTATAGAAAAATGGCAAAACTATAGAAACACTGGGAATAGAAAGAACAATTTAAGTTTGACATTATTTTAAACATCAAGTAAAAATAACTCATTAAATATAAACAGAAAATTAGAAAAGCTGAATAAATAATAAGTGCACGGTAAGACAAGATAGCAAAGAGCAACTTAATTACTACATTAACTAAAATATTGAGTAAAATATGCATATTAAATATAGACAGAAAATTAGAAAAGCCTATATTAATAATATGTAAACAGTAAGACACGACAGAAACATGGTTAAAATATGAAAACCTTGGAATAGAAAGAGAAATTTTAATTTAGCATTAACTAAATTATCAAGTAGAATACACACATTAAATATAGACACAGAAAATCAGAAAAGCCAAGACAAAAAATAGGTAAACGCCAAGAGAGTATAGCAAAATTCTTAAAAATGATAAAATATTAAGAATAGAAAGAACACTTTAAATCTAACATCAAGTAAAATATCAAGTAGAAAAACCACATTAAAGAGAAACAAAGAAAATTAGAAGAGTAAGACAGTATAAAAATACTCGTAAAAATATAAAAACACCAGGAAAAGAACAAGCAATTAAAGTTAAATATTAAGTAAAATATACACATTAAATGGAAAAACTTAAATAAATAATAGGTAAACAGTAAGAAAGTAAAGCAAAATGGTAAACATTAAAATACTAAGAATATAAAGAGCAATTTAAACTGTGGGGCATTTCCTTTCAGCAAATGCAGGATGCTCAAATGCTGAGCCCCATTTTAACATTAAGTTATCATTGCAGCAAAGGCTTTGTGTTGAAATGCCGAGCTACAACCCAAAATATCAAGTAAATATCACATTAGATAGAAACAGAGAAAATTAGAGAAGCTGTCATCATGCAGCTGAGCTTTACTTTTCTTTCTTCTGTCAGGATTTCTTCAGAAACTTCTCTCACTGGGTGCAGCAGCACATGGACATGAACGATGCCGGAAACTTCCTCATCGAAACCTGCGACGACACAGTTTCACGGGAGCTAAAGCAGCAGCTTCTTCTTCTGAACGGGAGATGGAGGGAACTGTTCGTCAAAGTCAAACATGTAAGTACTGTTGTACCCCTTTTTAAAACTGCTAAAATGCCTATTTGAAAGCGTATGAAAGTCAATTTACAATCTTCCTCTGTTTCCGTGCAGTATGCAAGAGCAGATGAGGTGGATAAGCTGAGGCAGGATTATCAGGACGGGATTAATACCCTTAAAATGTTCATGGATGCAACCAATGAGAAGATGACTGCCCCTGTTCAAGTTTCATTCCTGAACGTCAGAGCCTTTTCTCAAGATGTTGAGGTGAATAACTGAAGATGTATATCTCATTTATCTTCACTGCATACAAAAGAAGCCCAAAAATATTATTCCGAATCCTCACTATCCGTAGGAAATCAAACACAAAGTGCCAGCTATGGAAGCCGCCTGCAAGGCCGCGAGCCGAACCGCTCAACTGTTGACCAAAGACACGCCACAGGAGGAAGTCACACAGATGATGGAAGTGATGGCTTCAATCAAAGATCAGCTCAGCAAGGTGTCTACATTTCACTTTATACACAAGACTTTATCATTAAACAGTGGAGTAAAGCTCTAAAAGGAAATGCCATTAAAACAATATTGTATATAAAATCACTTGTGGTTCAGTTTTAATGAACATGCCTCCCTCTGCAAAGGTAAGGGAGAGATGTTTGCCTCTGCTGAGGGAGTCCCAGTCGCTCCTACCTCCACTGGAGGAAATGGAGAAAAACATCACGGGCTTCTACCAGGCTCTGGAGAAAGCCAGTCACATCACCAGCACCACAGACTCAGAGGGGCCCGTGGACTTTAAACAGAAATGCCAGGCAAGCACTGAGTTCCACTAAAGCTGCAAGTTGTATCGGACGACTTTTAGATCTAAAGAACAATTTTACTGTGAAAGTCAATGGCTCACACTGTGTTTGTCATTGATTGCTGCAGGAGTTGGTGACTTTCACACATAGCTGTAAGAAGTGTTTGGCAGCAATAGAGAAAAACCATCAGAACATCCAGAAAATAATGAGCAGCAGTAAAACCCTGGAGCACATGGACATGAGCCTCCTGCAGAAGAGAGTATCAGACCTGCAGTCCTCCTCACAGGTAAAAAAAAAAAAAGTCGCTTTCACTCAGGGCTGGGGGGGTAAATTGTGAGGTGAATGTTTTGAGATGTCCATCCAGAACACTCCCCTGCACATGCGTGTTCTTGTATTGGGGAACAAGGGAAAAATGCGCTTGCACATTCATCAGTTGCAGGTTGTAAATTTTTGGGCTTGTTTTCTAAAGTGTAGCCTCGTATTTGAGCTTGCTTTGCAGCCTGTATGATCCTCGTCTCATTCTCTCCCAGCTCTCCACGACAAAGAAGAGAAACAAACACGAAAACGTGTACTTAAGATTCAGTTTAGTTTCCATATGAGCTTCATTTGCTGTTATTTACAGCTGAATACCAAAACACTGCAAGCTGAGATGTTCCCAGAAAACCAATTAAGTTTTGCAGCTTCACCAAAAACCTTTACAAATGTCTAATAACACACCAAAAATAAAACTCTGGGCTGCAAAGTAAACAGAGGGAGGAGGAGAATCCTTAAACTACAGCCAGGGCCCAGGCTAAGAAAGTCACTAACAGAGTCTTTCAGCGTTAGCGACATATTCAGGTAGATTATTCATGGAAATGAAAGTTAGATGAAGTCATCCCCAACTTTAGTTCATGTTATTTTCAACTTTTATTTGGCCTTTATAGTTGTAATTTTAGAAATCTATTGAAACAGTCGTATTATACATTCAGCCAGATTAATATGTCTGAATGAAATATTTTACTGGAACTAAAAATATGTTACTATATAAATTTGGAATAAAAGGTTTGTCAAACTTGACCTGATTTTAATAATAATAATAATAATACATTTTATTTAAGGGCGCCTTTCATGGCACCCAAGGTCACCTTACAAGAATAAGTGCATTAAAAGATGACTAAAACAGATATAAAACAAGCAATACAATATAATGCAATTTAAAACAATAAATTTTGATCTGACTGAAATGTTTACTTTCATTATACTATTGCGTATCGAGAAATTGCCAAAAAATATCGAGGTACTGGTTTTAGGCCATATCCTGCAGCCCTAGTTTCACTACTACAATTTTGAACCTGTTTTAATGTTCAAACTGACTTTTTTTATGTGTTTAAAGGCCATGATTAAGGAGTCCACAGAGTGGAGGAAGCATGTGGAGGCAAACAGCAGCCTCATGAAGAGGTTTGATGAGTCACGGGTGGAGCTGGAGAAGGTTCTTAAAATGGCACAGAGCTGTCTGACAGAGCGAGGGAACCCAGAGGAGCTGCTGAAGAAACACACAGTAAGAAAATAATCCCTCTGTGAGGTTTAGGACTGGTTAACTGTCATGTTTACTTCACTGTTTTGTTTTGTGCATGGCTGCTTGAACTGCTCTGTTGAACTGAATCACAGGAATTGTGGAAAATAATGAAAAGACACATGATAATGTTTTGCTCTTTTGCAGGAGTTCTTTGGTCAGCTGGATCAGAGAGTCCTGAATTCATTCCTCAAAGCATGTGATGAGCTCACAGACATTTTGCCTGAGCAGGAGCAGCAGTCGCTTCAAGAAACAGTCAGAAAACTGCACAAACACTGGAAGGTTGGTACCTTCACCCTTAAACTATCAAGATCAACATACAAGCAGCTCACGAAGAATAATACAGAACATGTCGTAGTTCCAGGCACTAACTCTGTTTACGACTGACAGTATATGATGCATGATGTGTTTTCAAAATTCACTTTATTCGCTGTTGCACATGTTTCAGAGCAACAGAATTTACGTTTCAGTTTCATCCTCTCCAAGAATCATACAAAAGACAGAGAGAAAAAGAGTACAAGAGGAAGGAGGAGGGAAAAAAGCAAACATCAGACAAGGTCTCCAGGGGTAGGGGCACAGTTCGGGATTAGGAAGAAATCACGTCAGCACTTAAGCAACATAAAAAGCCATTACAACAATAAGACTTGAAGACCTGCACATGTGGGAGGGGGAAAAGGTCAGGGGTGGGGGTATCATGGTACAGACGCCTCCACCTCAGTGGTAAGTCCAGGAACTCATCCACCGCCCAGACTCAACAGTGTCTCTACCCTCTGATGGTGACAAGGCCTCAGCTGTTGCCATGGAGATGACCTTCAAGAGTTTGAGATCAAGTGCCAAAGTTCACAGGAGGACAGGGGGGGTCCATAAACATCACTAGGAGATTGAGAGCTTATCAGCCTTCCAAGGCTGATGTGCATGTTTTGGGATGGGTAGATTCTGCAATGTTCGATCCACCTTAAAATTTCTGGTCCTCTCAATATGTGGCGATCCAAAAAGTCCAAAAAGTAAATAATGCTTAGAATTTGATGCACACACAAATTGCTCTCTTCTGCCTAAATCACTTTTGCTTAACTCCTTCCCAGGATATCCAGACAGAATCTCCCTTTCACTTGTTGCACCTCAAAGTGGAGGTGGAGAGGAGCAAGCTGATGCTGCTGCTGCAGGAGTGTCAGGCAGAAGTGACCCGGGAGAACCGCCACCTGGCGAGCATGGGCAGCGAGAGACTCATCAAGGAGCACAGGGTGAGCGGCGAGCGGCGAGCGGCTGGCCGAGTTTCATGTATCGATTAACCCAGTGTGAAATAATTCAATACAGATTTACTGCCATGTAGCAGCGTGGGGGGATTTGATGAATATGATCCAAAAATACTGAGGCTCTGACAGGAAAATACCGCCTTCATCAGCTACACATTAGCTCTGGGGGAAAATTTTATTCTGTCCTGTCAAAGTGTCACTCCTTCACCCTTTAACTACCCCATCAAGAAAAACAGAATAGGAACGCTTTTTACTTGTAATTCTTACTGAAAAAGGTGAGTAATAGCCTCAATCTTACTTTTTCCCCCCACAAATTTAGTTTTTAAAACACTGGCCACTACCCATATGTATGAAATTGCATCGAGTACCACAAAGTTTAGAAAAAGTCACGTAAAATGCTAATTTAGAAAGAAATGTATCGCTTAAAAACATCCAGGGCATTGAACAGTTTAATTTCTGTAAGTATGCCACAAAATATTGAGAAATGTTATTTCGACCAATGAAAATATTGCATGAAAAACTGCATTTGTAATTTTTTCATCTTGACTAAAATGCAACAACTAATAATTCTCACATTCGATTTTACTCTTGATTGAATGCTAGTGTGCAAAACATTCATTTTGAACATAATAAAATAAAAGAACAAGGTAAAACAAAAGCACATTTATAAGCCTTCAGTATGTCGTCTCAACAACTTGACTGTGGTCTTGCAACAAAACAAACAATTTTGAGGCACAAGATCCATCACATACTTCTACCAAGTGATGGTTAAATCAGTTTGAGTTCATGTAGGTATTTCTCTTATTGAAATGCAGTAACTCAAAATGGGCTAAACTATTTGGTTGAGGAGGTAGTGAACACATTTTAACAGATTTTATGATTCTACTTTAGGCCTTTTTTCGGGAGAAGGGACCTCAGTCTATTTGTGAGAAAAGGCTGCAGCTGATGGAGGAACTTTGTCAAAAGCTCCCTGAGGGCGACGCGGTCCACCAGACCCTGGAAACGGCGAGGAAAGACTACGCCGAGGTTCGAGAGGAAATCGAGAACACCCATCAGAAACTCATGCAGCACCAGGATAAATGGAAGGACTATCATGCGAGGTTTGTTATGGGTTTATTCTGATCTTTGAGTCTGAATACACTGGGACATGAACAAACCATGAGTGTGGGAAACAAAAGACCGATTTGTTTCTGAGTCTGGCAGCGTCCTACATTCATGACATACCCAAAGTAATCATGATCAAATTCTTTCTCTAACTTCAGCTGAGTGGATATTTTTGAGCTGAGTGGAATGTTTTCAGTCATACAAAGTTTGACCGTTGCAGTATCTTTGAGAAGGATTATTCTTTCTTTCTTTGTTATTTTGTTCTCATACTTAAACCCTGAATTTTGTGCCTTCAATTTGTAGTAAACATGAATGCACTCAAACACAAAATTCAATCATGGCAAAAAAAAAAAAAATCTACGATTTCATTGTTTTTGTGTTGATACATGCTCTATAGCGCCCCCTAGGTGAAAAAAATGCAGCCCCTCCAACTACTTTGAGCTACATGCCTGAAATTTTTTGTGCATAATTATCGTGCAAGACCTACAAAAACTCTCTTATTAATATGGTAAACTCCAAACAGGAAGGTCAGATATTTGAGCTATATGTTGGAGTTAAATAACAATAATGATACATTTTATTTGTACAGTGCTTTTCAAAACTCTTTCAGACACTTTACAGATTGCAGATATAAAAGCATAGAAAAAAAAACAAACAAACAAACAAGAAAAAGCCCACAATACACGATAAAACAGTAAAACAGTGAAGTTATCAACAGTAAAAAGCATTTTTAAAAAGATGTGTTTTGAGTTGGGATTTGAACGTGGTAATTTTGACAGTTTCAAGGAAACATAATTTGAATGAACTTAATTCATTAAGAGTACATAAAATACACAGATAATAAAAAAAGATTAGAGGATTTTTCGTTATTCAATGGACACATCCACAAATGACAAATAACTTGTGTGTACATCCATGGATTAGGACCAAAGCGCACACACGTATATAAAGATAGACCAATTATCAGCGTTGATATTGGCGTTTTGACGCGTATTGGCATCTGCCCTTTTTTTTGTCAAAAATTGGCACATGACAGATCATTTTAAAACTTCAGCGTGCCATAAAACTGTTCAGTCTTGCTCAATCCATTTAGGAAGCTGGGAAATGGCATTTAAAAATAACTTTTGTCTGGCGCTGATAATCTCATTTTAAGTTGTTGATGACGTATTCATCCAAAGATGAGACTTTTTCAAGATAACCTAAAAGTCTTCACAGTCCCTTTAATGAACATATGCTTAAATAAATTTAAACAAAGTCAAGCCTTCAAAATTTTGATGCCAGTATTATCACTTTTACTGCAAACGAATATTGGCTCCATGTATTGGTTATCTGCCTCCTTGACTACCAATAATCTGTATCAATATTGGCCCTGAAAAATCACATTGGTCTATCACTAATGTGTATCTCTGTTATTTTTCTTAAACTGTTCCTCGTTTTGACACATTATTTCCAATTCGGCTTTAAAACCTCTCACACCTTTTTTAAGCATCATTCATCAGGTTGTATCCTAGTGGTCAAAAGCAGCACTGCAACATTCTCCATTTTTAAATTTACCCACGTATGCTTACTGTGAGGGCCAGACTTCATCTTCATACATGGCTTTTTGCTGAGTCAGGTCTTGCTTTAATTATGTTGTCTTGATTTGTAATGCATGCACAAAGAGTTGATAAAACAAGAGATAATAATAAGGGTCAGTCCCAGCTCTAATGTATTTCACAAATTTTAACTCTTATTTCAAGAGCAATTTTCTTGATGACTTCCTTTCTTGGTGGATGGGTGTTAAAAAATATTTGGGAAAAGTTTAATTATTATCATAAGCTTATCGTTATTTGGGAAAAATGTTACTCCAGAGTTATTCAAAAGCTGAAGACATAAAGTTTCTTAAAGGCAATGGTGAAAGTGTTAAGAAATGCAGTTTTTCTCTGCAGTGATGAATGTTGAAATCTTTCTGAGATTTTAAGTCATTTTCTTTCTCTTCCATGTGACACAGGTACGCTGAACTTTCCTGCTGGCTCATCTCTAAAGAAAGTCAGCTGAGACTGCTGAGAAACCGAGCCAACGACCCCAGAAAGTACGGGCAGGTGAAGACAACCATCACGGTGAGTCCCTGACAGTCTTCCTCTCCTCTGTGAAGTGTCACTCCTGAGGTGCTGCTGACTCCACAGCCGTGACACTGCAAATACATTTTGTGTCAAGTGACGCCTTCAACCACAAGGGCTTCATCACTTTCTTTTGTGGTGTTGCAGGAGTTGAGGAACGATGCAGAGCTGCAGGAGGGGAATCTTGGCTGGCTGAAAGCTCGTATGGCCGTCCTTATTGAGATCAGCGCTGACAGCGATGCCCAGAGGCAAGGAAGTACACTGAGCAAGCTCTCCACAGACTTTAAGGGTCTTCTTGCTTCTCTCTTGGAGGTAGGTCAAGTTTGTGGCTCCATGAAGGCATCAGATCTCTCTTGCTTATCTTGACCATAAAACGGTCAAAAAAATGTCCTGTGAGTAAGTGCTTGGGCCCATTTTTTTTCTGGAATACTTTAACCTTTCAATATCTGGTGTTATTTCCAATTTACTGCATATTATGTGAGAGAAAAACACTTAAAACTGAAGAAAAACACAAACAGAACATTGGATGTTAGAGGTTTAGTGAAGAAAAAACACTTCAAACAAACAGATTGAACATTAATAAACATATGTACATTAGTGTTTTGAGATTTTCTCTCTTATTTTGTAAAAAAAAGAGGTATTTGACAGCATCACCTGATCCTCCAGCATCTCACAGCTTCTCCCTCTCTTTGCACAAAAGCAACTGGAGGATGTATTCTTCTTCTTGACATAAGAACTGAATCTGGAAGTAAAGGAAAAAGATATTCAGCTACTCACACATATTGTACAGTACAAACAAGCCGTGGTTCAATATTTATAAAGTTTAGCAACAATACAGGCATCAAATCAGGCTCACATAGCACAAAGAAGACTGGAACTGCAGAAATCTTCATGTGCTATTTTGCGCACGACATGTAAAGCACTAATACTCACAAACAGTACAAACACAGGACGTTACTCCGTTCTGAAATGGTTACTAGGTATCGTCAACATTGAAATACGTTCATATTGTACAAATTAGACTTTGTACAGCCTTCCATAAGAGTCACCTCGCAATGCAGGCATCAAATTACGCATGAAAGTAAGTCAGTGAAGTAAAAACTAGACAGAGAGAGCTTCAATCATCCATCTAACGTTACCTTTTCTCTCATGAAGTTGCTCCTTTTTTTCAGGGTCATGCAGAAGCTTTAGAGGAGGTTTTATAACCAGGGATAATCCTTTTTTTGGCATTTTTAAAAAAAAAACTCTGCTCTGTTTTCTCTGTGCTCCCTTTATTTCCAACTGGTCTGTGTGTTTATTTGCAGGTTTCTCTAAATGCCTGAGTGAAATTACTGTAATAACCACATATTGGCTGAAACAGCAACGTTTCAGCTTTCAGAAACCGTCGGGATGTTTTTTTGATTGTGCGGCGCTAACCCAGGGGGGGTTAAGACCACATCCCAGCCATTCTTTGCCCTCATATCCACATTTTTTTCTCTCCAAGGCTGAGAAGATGGTTCTGGCAGTCGGGGACTGTGTCCAGTTCAGAGAAGAGGTTCAGTCCACTTTGGATGATCTGGTTCAGGGGCAGAAAGAGGCTCAAGCTGAAGTCACCAGAATCCTGGACTGTCCCACTGTCAGAGAAGCTCACCAGCTACTTCTTGTTCACCAGGTAGGACATGGAAGGCAGTTTTCATAGAGCGTTTATTATGAATTATAGAAATGTAAATTAACCTTTTTTTTCTGAATGTGATTCGTATTCTGTAGCAATTACTAAAACGCCTTAAGCTGAAGAGAAAGGACGTCCAGCAGCTGATCACCAGAGGTCAGCACCTCCAGGCTGAGGAGGGTTTGGGGGAAACTCTACAGCAGGACCTGCAGAGTTTGGAGAACACGCTCAGCAAAATGGAGCAGAATATGGACTCACAGGAGCAGAGCCTCGAGGTGAATCGAATGACTCTGATTCAAACACATTTGAATCATTTTGCTTTGTTTGGGATTCAATCTGTGTTTTTTTAATGTCTTTATATGAAGCAACAGACCGTACAGTAGTTTTTCCTCTCTGAAAAATCTTCCCTCTGGGTGAATATGTCTCACTCTCTGTGTTATTAAAAAACATTTCACAGTTGATTAAGTGAGCGCTGGTGCTGAAAACACTGAGGTGCAACAACAGATTTGGAATGAAGGCAGATTTTGAAACAGCTTTCCTTTTCGAAACAATAACAAAATGCTTCACGAAGTCGTCCTGATTGTATCTATAGTTGCATTTCTCATCGTGGTGTGACTTTTCTACCACACTTCCTTTTTATTTCAACTGTACTTTTCATGATTTAACCTTAGCTTTGATCTTTGTACTATATAGCAACTTGACATTTGCAAAGACAACATAACTTGTCACTGTTTTGCCAACAATGTGAAGTTGTCAGAACAAAAACATCCCCAAACAATGTCAACTTTGCAATAAAAGTGACATAATTGATCAAATTACACTTAATGACATCATTCATAAACATGCATGAAGCCTCCTTCAACTTAATGACAGATATTATGTCAGTCTTATGCATACACCTGCAAATCGAGTGTTACCATTTTATATGTATTTATATTTATTAGGTTTTTCCGTTATATACTTACCCAGTTTTATATTTTCACTAATAAACAAGACCACATCCTCTCATGTCAACCACTAGAGTCCAATCCAATGTGTACTGATATTAGTTATTTATTTATTTTTTGAAGGTTTTTTTTTTTATGTTAGTACTTTTTTTTTTTTTTAGCTTTTCAATGCCTTTAATTGGAGAGGACAGGACAGTGGTTGGAGTAGGACACAAGAGAAAAGTGGAGAAATGACATCTGGGAAAGAGGCCACAGACTGGACTCCAAGTAGAGCCATGTACTAAAAGGCGAACTTCATGGGGCAGGATGTAGAAAAAACAGGAAGGACTCATGAACTGGAATGATGAATGAAAAATGATGAATGAATGAATTAATTTGGAAAATTAAGAAAAACACAACTAACTTATAGAAAAATGATTTTTTCAAGTGATTTGCTATAGAAAATATAATGTTATATATCATATCATATCACATCATATCATATCATATCATGTCATGTCATGTCATATATCAAATCATAACATGTCATGTCATATATCATATCATATCATATCATATCATGTCATGCTATGCTATGCTATGTCATATGTCATGTCATATGTCATGTCATATGTCATGTCATATGTCATGTCATATGTCATGTCATGTCATGTCATGTCATGTCATACCATGTCATGTCATGTCATGTCATGTCACGTCATGTCATATATCATATCCTGTCATGTCATGTCATGTCATATATCATATCATATCATGTCATGCTATGTCATGTCATGTCATGTCATGTCACGTCATGTCATATATCATATCCTGTCATGTCATGTCATGTCATATATCATGTCATGCTATGCTATGCTATGTCATGTCATATGTCATGTCATGTCATGTTATATATCATATCATATCATGTCATGTCATATATCATGTCATGTCATGTCATATCATGTCATGTCATGTCATATATCATATTATTTCATGTCATGTCATGTCATGTCATATCATGTCATATCATGTCATGTCATGTCAGGTCATGTCATATTTCATGTCATGTCATATATCATGTCATGTCATATCATGTCATGTCATGTCATATATCATATTATTTCATGTCATGTCATGTCATAACATGTCATGTCATATCATGTCATGTCATATATCATGTCATGTCATGTCATATCATGTCATGTCATGTCATGTCATATATCATGTCATGTCATGTCATATATCATGTCATGTCATGTCATGTCATGTATAATATTAGAATATATTAGTCCTCAAGAGAGGAAACAGGGTTAAAAATGACAGCACAAGACCTAAAGTCTTTTAATCAGTCATACTAATTGTTGTCATTAATTCTTTTTCATCTGAACAACCTCCAGTTCTGTATTTAATTTTCTATAAATACACGAAAGACAATAGGTCTTTTAGCCAGGAATTTTAGATGGCAGTTTATGATCCTTCCATTGTAGAAGCAGCGTAATGTCTTTTACTGTATTAATTAGGGAGCAGAGGCAGTATTCTGAATTTAAGTCAGCACTTTTTATAGAGGGATGTAAATCATAAAATGTGAAACACATTGGCTAATTCTTTAGAGTTCAAGTTTCAGATAGTTAAAGGTTGATTCAGGGGGAAGAAATATGCACTTAATGGAGGCAAAAAAGATCTTTTTAAAGTTTTCTGCTCTGCTGAAAGGACTTTCTTCCTCTCCACACTCTCACTGCTGCTTTTATTAAACTCTTGCAGGTTGGAGATGGAAGCTTTGAAAAAGAGTCTTAGTCTTAGTCGCTCTCTTGTCAGTGAGCCAGGAAGGACTTGGGGAGTAAAAGATGTTACGTATGGTGCATGTAAACAATCCTGATGTTTCCAACTGTGCTGCAGACGCACTGATCTGCTGGCAGAATATAAACTACACTTTCTCAATGTGCTGAGTCATTACACTGCTGGAGAAGACAAACCTGCTGTGTCATCTGCAGACTTTATGAAATGGCATCACATTTGTCAGGGATGTTGAGCTGGGATTTTTGCAGTTTGTGGTTATAAATTTGTCTCTCCATTCAAACAAACAGTATTCAATGTGTCAGTCTTTGTTAGTTGATGTAATTTCGTGGGATTATCTGTCATCTTTAGGTGACACTGGCAGCTTGGCAGGAGTTCGACAGCCAGCAGGAGGCGGTGCTTGAGTTTGCCAATAAAGCCAAATCCACGATGGAGAGAGACCTGAACTTCAGCAGTCCAGAGAGTCTGGCTGTCGAACTGGACCAGGCCAGAGTACGTAGAGTTCGTCACATTATAAAAACTGTAGCAGATTCTTGAGCATCAACGTGAAATGATTTCCACTGTTTCTACTCTCCCTGTGTTTGTGATCAGGTTTTGTTGAAGCAGTGTGAAGCAGAAGCCTCTCACATGAACACTCTGCTGAAGAGGACGACTGAAATCCAACTCGGTCCCAAAAACAAGACTCTGCTCTCACAACAAGCTCGTTCCCTCAGCGAACAAGTGGATAAAGTGGAGGCTGGGCTCAAAAAAGAGTAAGATGATCAATTTGTGATAAATTCTCAGCGTCCAGAAGATGAGAATCTAATCTTTGGGGTTTTTTCTATCACAATTTCTCTGTTCCACCACTGGTAGGTTACAACTTACCAATTCAAAGTCTGAAAAATATCATGCTTCTTCATGCAATTTGAGTCACATGTTCTTTTTCTGTCCTAGACTACATTGATTTTGGAATAACTGTTTTTTTTTTTTTTACCATGTTGCCAAAAGTTCAAGGAATTTAGGTTAAAATGGACCAATTTACTGTAATATTTGGAATCTTATTTGTCCAAGCTCAACTTCCTCAACCCAATTTTTATCTGTGGCTCAAATTGGAGAAGATAAATCTGACAGTGAAAGGCAGTTCAGGCAAATTTTTTGAAAAATTGAAT
>RPOG01002582.1:0-23751 GCA_008086565.1 Thalassoma bifasciatum | reverse complement strand
CCCCCCCCCCCCTTCTTTAAAAAGTTTTTAACTTTAATTAATTTACTTGTTGTTTATATTTCAGCCCTTACCCATTTGCTGACTTTTCTATCTGGAACAATCTATTTAATTATCCTACTGAACGTGGACTTTATTTTATTTTTAACGGTTTCCTTTGAATGCAGA
Organism: Thalassoma bifasciatum; assembly: GCA_008086565.1. NCBI lineage: Eukaryota > Metazoa > Chordata > Actinopteri > Labriformes > Labridae > Thalassoma > Thalassoma bifasciatum. The sequence continues at coordinate 23,586 of RPOG01002582.1, read as the reverse complement.
GAAAATGTTCATAGTTTCGTTAAAGAGAAAAAAAACAGAGAGCATTGTACATTTACAATTTAAATCATTGTATTTCTTCTGATTATGTCTCCAACATAGAATATATAAAAAAATAGAAGAAGATTTGCTCTCCATTGTATTTTGAATAAATGAATGAAAATGTTTATTTTAAAAAATGTAAAAGAGTAACACTCAGCAAACAGAGAAAAACAGAGAAACTTTGCAATTTTTCATTGAATCGAAAGAAAAAAAGCTTTGCAATAAAAGCAAACTAAAACAAAAGTAATTTTAAAATCACTACTTCACCTTCTTTTACACACATGAACATAGACAGATACATAAGCCTACCCACACATATATAATCTACTGTGCAACATAATGTTATTTTTACCCATAGTCACCATACTGCACAATACAAATAAGCCCCTTTAATTCCAGAAATATGTCACCAAATAATAATAATTTTTCTTTTTCTTCCAGTGTCAAGACTCTGGAGGGAATGAAAAGTCAGTGGGACAAATTTGGAGCTGAATTTGAAGCTTTCTCCGTGTGGATTTCTGAAAAAGAAAAGCAGTTGGATGCACTGAAGTCTTCCTCTCTTCCTCTTGAGCAACAGATCAACACAATTAAGGTAAAATAAAGGATGAGGGTCGTTAACTTGTATCTGTGTCTTAACAGTGATTTTAGTTTATCGATGAGTTAATCCTTGGTGTTAAAACAGCAGCAGGAACCGCCACGTTATAACAGTTCCTTTCATGGTTTGTTGAAGAAAGAATAAGGTAGTTATACCTGTACTTATCTTACATGGCTCCCTCATGTCTTAAAAAGATTTATAGCTGCTCCCTTCAGCTGAGGACTTCATAAAGACTTCACGACTTTCCCTGAGCTCCTCTCTTTATGGTTTTTTTTCCCACCCTGTGTCTCCAGGCTGTTGGTGCGGAGCTAAAGGAGCGCGCCGAGGTTCCCTCTCAGCTGGAGGCAGATTCTCAGGCTCTGGCTCAGTTTGTGTCGTCGGGAGAAGCCGCTCGCATCAAGGCCCGTCTGACCCAGATCGGCAGGTACTGGGAGGAGCTGAAGGAGAGCGTGCAGCAGCTGGACAGGCAGCTGGAGGAGAGCTCCTCTCATCAGCAGAAGTTCAGATTCAGCCTCCAGGAGGTAAAAACGACTCAACATCCAAACACACAGACGAACATTAAGAGAAGATAATATCATATCAAATAGGGTCTAAAGCTTTGAGAAGTAGAGGAATATGGGTAACACTAAACATGTTTTAGATCAGAGGTCGCTTCAAATTTTGTGTCATGCACTAAATCAGTGGTTCCCAAAGTGGGGGTCGGGACCCTTTGGGGGGTCGCGAGACAATTGATAGGGGGTCATGTGTCCCAAAATCGAAAACTATGAACAATTCATGAACATTTTATCCATTATTGTGAGAATAAAAGCAAAAATTAGGGTTAAAGATAATATAAAATTTTGCAAACAGAAAATGTTTTATCTGTTTTTCACATTTCTTTGTTCACGTTTGATGGCTTGAACTCAGCAAAGTGCACATTAGTCGGTAAATTTTCTATCAATCAGTTAAATTAAGTATCCTCAGGGAGGGTTTTGTTGGTTTTTGTCTGTTTTTGGATTGTCACATTAGTGTTGTACCACAGCAGGGGGTCACCAGTCTCTAAAGCTGCTATTTTGGGGGTCACAGGCGGAAAAGTTTGGGAACCCCTGCACTAAATGATCCATATCTGTCTAACTGTGTTGAAGTATGGGGAAATACATATAAAAGCATTCTGGGACCTAATTAAATTTAAAACGGGTCAAATTTTGTTAAAATCATGGAACAAGTTTTTACCAAGCAACATCCAAATGCTGTTTATGGTTAGAGAGAGGACCTCTACAGGATTTTAAAAATCTTTTAAGTTTCTAAAAACAGGTTGTATCAGAAACATAAGGAGAATCTACACCAATTCTCTTATGTCAAATCTTAAATCTTAAACACGCACACACTACAAGATTTTATCAAGACTATCAGACCAGAGAGAGCAATGCACGACATAATCCTGCTCATATTATCAACATAATTTATGAACATTTTATGCTAAAATATGTGCCACCACAAACATAAGAACACGACTGAACTCCTTTAATTACAGATAAAACTCTTTGGAAACAACTTAAGCACTGTAGATGAATGTGCTGTGTGCCACACATTACTAACGATGACTGTTTTGCTGACTTTTAATGTCCATCTTTCCACCTTTTTGATTTGGCAGCTCTCTCTGATTGGCTATTGCCATCCTGAGAGAAAACAAGTTGCGTAATCATCACGATAAATATCAAACATGTTTGAAAACCATCAAGGCGGCTACTACTGAGCCAGGCTTAAGAGGGTCTTGTAATTTTAAACAAACAAACACGTTTAGTCAGCTATAATGAACTGGACAGTTAATGTTACAGTTTTTTAAGGATTTTATTTCATTGTCATGGTAATAATCATGGCTCCATTTTATATCAAAGTTAAATGTTTTAATCTTCTAAGATTGTATTGATTTATGAATTTTGTATGCTTTTATGGATCTTGAAATTATGAGAAAGGGGTTCTGAACTTGATAAGCTCTTCTCAAACTTGCACTTTATCACAGGGTGCTACTTTTTCTTTTTCCATCACTGATTGTTTTTATTGCTTGTGCTTGTTTGAAACAAATAAAAATCAAAGATGTGACAAATTGAAAGCTTTATCCATCATTTCAGATGCAAGCGTCTCTCAGTGAGCTCCACGCAAAACTGGAACATCCCACCAAGTCCTGCACCTCGTCTTCAGAAACATATAAAGCTCTTCAAAATCACATGGTAACAACCTGATTTTACCTCTTACATCGTTCGATTATCCAGCTCCTTAACACTCTGAAGTTAACTGCTCGGTGTGGTTTTGTTCCTCAGGATGTGAGTCAGCAGCTGGAGAAGCTGAGGGGAACTTTGTTGTCACTTTCTGCCGCAGTTCGGAGACTCAGCGACAAAGAGACAGCAGAGAGAACGGTGACGGAGCTGAACTGCAGCTACGACAGAAACGTTCAGATGGCAAAGGACAAACAGAGCGCTCTGGAAAATCTGCTTTCTCTGTGGCAAAAGTAAGAGTCACTCAACCAATTGTGGATATATTTTCTTGTTTTTTTCTTGCACTGAAAGTCACATGGTTTTGTCGTTGTGATTCAGGTACGAGAAACAGCGTTCGAACTTTGTTTCTTGCCTGGAGAGGAGCGAATGTGCTTCCAAACCTGAGAGCCAGTGTCTTTCAGCTGATAAAGCCAAACTCCGATCAGAGCTGCAAGATTTACAGGTAAATTACAAACATATAAACTCATATTTCCTCCATAAAAACTCATGCAATGATTTATCTGCATTGAGAAGTTTACTTATAAACATGCTTTTTTTGCAGGCTCTACATTCTGAGGTCAGGTCCCTCGAGCCTGCACACGCTGAACTGACGTCTTTAGGAACTTTTTTGTGTCCGACTGCACCAGAAGAGGGAGTGAAGCAGCTGAAAGACGAGCTGGAGACGCTGCAGAAGAGATTACGAGTTCAGAATGAAGTCCTTCCTCAAAGGTAAGATTAAACAACATCATAAGTTTAACCCTTTAACACCTGAGCCCCAAAATGCCTGCTAAGACTTTTTTGCTTATCTTGACCAAAAAAACTGTAAAACAAAATGTCCTGTGAGTCAGTGCTTAGGCTCATTTTTTTTCTCGAATACTTTGAACTTTCAATATCTGGTGTTATTTCCAATTTACTGCATGTTATGTGGGAGAAAAACACTTTAAACTGAAGAAAAACACAAACAGAGAATTTGACAATAGAGGTTTAGTGAAGAAAAAAGCACTTCAAGCAAAAACCCAAAAAAGAATTCAACAGGAGAAGTTAAAAATTTGAACATTAACCAAGGTATGTACAATAAAGTTTGAGATTTTTTCTCTTCTTTTGTAAAATAAAGAGGTATTTGACAGCATCACCAGATCCTCCAGCATCTCACAGCTTCTCCCTCTCTTTGCACAAAAGCGACTACAGGATCTTTTCTCCTCTTCATGACATAAAAAACTGAATCTGGAAGAAGAAGAGAAAGATATTCGGCTACTCACGTCTATTGCACAGTAAAAACAAGACTTGGTTCCATATTTATAAAGTTTAGCAACAATACAAGCACAAAGAAGACTGAAAGCACATTTCTGAAACCACAGAAAGACTTCATGCTCTATTTAAAGCACGACATGTAAAACACTCATACATGCATGCAGTACAAACACAGGACGTTACTCCATTCTAAAGGGGTTACTACGCATCATAAACATTGAAATATGTTGATATCATGCAAATAAGACTTGGTAAATCCTTCCAAAAGAGTCGCTACACAATACGAGCATCAAATTATACACAAAATTCCATATGATTAGTAAAAATGAGATAATCCAACTAGCGTTACCTTTTCTCTCATGAAGTTGCTCCTTTTTTCTCAGGGTCATACTGAAGCTTCAGAGGAGGTTTTATAACTGGGGATGATCCTCTTTATGGCATTTTTAGAAAAACTCTGTTCTCTTTTCTCTGTGCTTTCCTCTTATCCATCCGGTCTGTGTGTTTATTCCCAGGTTTCTTTAAATGCCTTAGTGAAATTACCGTAATAACCACATATTGGGGGAAAGAGCATTGTCTCAGCTTTCAGAAACTGTTGGAATTCTTTTGATTGTGCGAACCGTTTAGGAATTAAGGACGTTCAAATGCAACTGTTTTGGCGCCAACACATCTTTCATTTCAAGTTTAAAATGGTCTTTTGTTACTGAATCGACTCACTGCTCTTCTATCTGACCCCAGAATCAAAGACCTTCAGAGCCACCTCTCTCTGGTGGAGCAGTTTGACCAGGCTTTGCTCAAATTCTCTCAGTGGAGTGAAAACATGCTCTCAAATCTGCACTCAGCCTCTCAGATCAACATCAGCAACCTGCAGCCGTCCACCACACAAGTAAAGGTGAGAAAACAAAGAAGCTCTGTCCTTCTGTGGCTCTCATTTAGAGCAGTGGTTCCCAAAGTGGGGGTTAGGACCCTTTGGGGGGTCGCGAGACATCGATAGGGGGTCGTGGAATGTGTCCCAAAATCGAAAACCATTAACAATTACACATTTAATCCATTATTGTGAGAATAAAAGCAAAAATTGGGGTTAAAGATAATATAAAATCATGCAAACAGAAAATGTTTTATCGGTTTTTCACATTTCTTTGTTAAAGTTTGATGCAGTGAACACAGCGAAGTGCACATTGGTCGGTAAATTTTCTACCGATGAGTTAAATTAAGTATCCACAGGGTTTTTTTTTTGTTTATGTCTGTTTTTCGATTGGCCCATTAGTGTCATACCACAGCAGGGGGTCACCAGTCTCTAATGCCGCTATTTTGGGGGTCACAGGCTGAAAAGTTTGGGAACCCTTGATTTAGAGCAGCAAGTAACCGTTGATCATGAACCTCTGACAGGAGATGCAGGTGTCCGTGCAGAAGCAGTCTGGCGTGAAACAGAGCTTGGAGCAGCAGACAGAGAAGCTCTGTAAGTTCTGTGAACCTGCCGATGCCCAGCTCCTCCGCAGCAGAGCGGACACCTGTCTGCAGCCATACCTGGAGGCTCAGCACACCGCCGACCTGCAGCTCGAGTGTCTGGAGCGTCTGGAGGCTTTTCTGCAGACCCACGGCGTGGCTGCGGGGGTGTTGCGGGGTCTGAAGCAGACCGTGGAGAGCGCCGGGAGCTGGGACAGAGGAAAAGTCGAGGAGCTGCAGCAGGAGCTGGCGACCATCGTCCCGGACATCACGCAGCTGGAGACTCTCGCCGTGAACTTGGACAGCAGTCTCTGCAAAAGCCACCTCCACATCGGCGCTGAGGAGGGTTCGAGAAAGTCCTGTCGCATGTTGGCTGATTCTCTCAGTGCAGAGCTGGACGCCGTGAGGAACTTACTCGGTACCAAACAGAGTGAAGCAGAGGCTCTGGGAGCTCTGTGGACCTCGTTTAGACAACGCAAAGAACAGCTGCTCAAAGCTGTGGAGGACATCGAAGAGAAAGCTGATCACCAGAGCTTCAAAGAGCCCAGCCTGCACGCACTACAGCAACGGTAATAACAACCTCTAAAGACCTGATGTCCACATATGTTGACCTTACATTTCTGCCTCACAGACCCATGAAACTTCATTTTTGAAACTTAAATCCATTCGCCACATTTAGAGACACTTTCCATGTCATCTTTCATTGATATCACAGCTTTACGCCCATTTCAGAGAAAGAGAAAAGTGTAAGAAGAAGGAAAAAAAGTGTAGTTATGATCAATGACACTTATAACTAAGAACTAGTAGCTGACTCATTACACTTAAACAATTTCTTGATCTTAATTAGGACGGATATAATATAAGAGATGCAAACCAGACAAAAGCTCTTTAATTGACTTTAATTCAACTCGTGATTTTCTTCAATTGAAGCTTCAGTGAAGTTTTCACAATGCGCAGTGATATTTACAAACTTGACAGAAAATTACATCAAACCATCAAAACATCAAAAGCTTTTACTCCAAAAACTGGAGGTAAGAATTGTTTACAAATGTATTTATTAACAAAAAACATGCATGTACTTTCTTTAAAGTCCTTAACCAATAAGATTTATGACAACTGGAGAACAAAAAAAGCCATCTTTGACTCTTAACTCTTAAAAATGAAGTAGGGCAAAATTTCTGTAATTTTGTGAAGTTAAAAAAAGATAAATGAAATTCAAAACAATTAAAAAAATGTTCGATAAGTAAAAATAAGATAAACAAAAATAGCATCTTTGGCGATCACATGATCACAGTGTCTGAAATTGGGATTTATTTTTTTTTTTTCCAAACTCTTTTTTTATTTAATTTTTTGGTAAAGATACAGATACATCTTGTAAAAATAGGCATTATATAAAATCGATACACATAATGTTAAATACTTAAATAAATAATAGTCAAAGTACCAAATAAAACAAAATAAAAGCAGTAATAGTAGCAATAATAATGATAATTAATAATTATAATAACAATAATAGCAAGAATAATAGAAATAACAATAATTTATATTAATAACAGTAATGATAATAATAACAATAATAGTAGTAATATTAATAATAGTAATATTAATAATAATAATAGTGCCAGTAATATGGAAATAGGAAAAAAAGAAAAATAATATATCTGCCAAATTTACCATTAAAAAAGGTTAAGAGTTGAAATTGGGATTTTGATCAGAAAACGATAAATTGTTCAGCCCTTTGTTGTATTTTAAAACTTTAGTTTTGAATTGGGCTTCTACTATTTAATCATAATAATAATAATAATAATAACTTTATTTATGTAGCACCATTCATACATAAAATGCAGCTCAAAGTGCTTTACATTGAAGGCAGTTAAAACCAAAACAAGCCACCTTAAATAGACAAGGGCAGAATGACATTAAAGAGCATTCAAATGTGTGCAAGAACAAAGAGTATAAGAGGATAAAAGTTAAAGAACATTTAAATAAGGAGCCAGATAAAAACAAGTCTAAAACACCAGATAAAACCTTAACTAAAAGCTTTGCAACAAACATAGATTTGGAGCTGTTTTTTAAATTGTCCATTTGGAAGAAGCACTCTACCAGCATCTTTTTCTTCTGTTTTTCAGATTAAGGTTTTTTAATCAGATGGAGGACGAGCTCCAGTCTCACCAGCACGAGGAGCAGTGGCTGAGAGATAAAGGAAACCAGCTCGCTCAGAGAGACGCAGAACTGGCCGGGGAGGTGCTGAGAGAAATCAATCTGCTAGAGACGACGTGGGAAGACACCAAGAAACTCATCACAGAGAGGTACAGGAAGACAAAAGAGACATAACTTCACTGTAAAATGTAATAGTAAATCTTACTTTAAAAAAAAAAGTTACCTTAACTTATTTTAGCTCACTCTGTTGAGTCTACTTACTGAAACTTAGTAAAGACAAGTTTCTTGTGTTGACTTTACTTGAAAAGTTTAGGAAACCGATTGGCTCAAAATTTCCAAGTAAAGTTGACCACAAACTTGAAGTTATTAAAGCTGAAAAGAACTAAGTTCTGACAACTCATGTCACGGCAGTAACCTATCAAAAGTTGATGACCAAACCCTGTAACCGTGAGTGAGGAGGGTGCACAGCTGACATGAGGCCCTGCTGTACATGGGTGAATCACACACGAGCTGCCTGTGCTCAGTGGTGTAGACAGGCTGTCTGTGCACCAAGGCACCGGCTGACTGACTGACTGACTGTCGATGCTCTGTGGCATTGACTGCCTGAGTACATGATTGGCAGCTTGAGTGGGCAAATGAAAATGCCTGTTTGAATTAGAGGCTAATGCCCAGCATTCACAGGAATTTTCACCCATAATTTTACAGAAGAAAATGAAATTTATTGATGTCCTTGACATCCAGTCTATGCTGTTGACAGCTGGATTAAGCCATGGAGCGTAGACACTCAGCAAAGACAGCCTGTGTCACCTATGTGATATATCCATGTACAGCAGGGTCTTATATTCACTCCCTGCCCTCCTCACTCATGGTCAACCTGAGGAATGATTTTGTATAAGTTACTCTGATAGAATTTATTTAAGTTCATTTGAGTACTGCAAACTCACAGAAAATAAGTTAATCAAATCTACTTTATCTGAGTTAACATAAATTACTTTTTGTAAGGCAGCAAGTTTGCGTATTTTTTTTAAGTAAAGTCAACTTATTATAGTTTACAGTGTTTGGAACAACTCAGTTTTTTGTTGAAATGAGTTCTGGAAAATTCTTGAGGAAACTCTCGACAAGAGTAACACATCATCTAATATTACTGATCTACTTTTCTTCTTCTCTGTCAGACAAGAGCAGTGCAGCGTCCTGGTTGAGCTCATGAGAGAATATCAAACCCTGAAAACCTCCATCAGCAGCATCATGGAGAGCACGGAGCCTCTGGTGGAGATCAGCTCTGTTTTAAAGGATTATGAAGAATCCAGGAGGTCTTTAACCAAGGTCAGAGTTCAAAAAGTGGCACCTTTAATCTGGATTCTACTTTTTCATTCTTCGTCAGGATGCTTAACATGATTTTATGTCTTTTTCTCCCTTTGTAGCACGAGACAGTGAAGGTGGAGATGGCGAGCAAACAGCATGAACTGGATCATTTTTCCAGTAAAGGAAAACAGCTGGTGGCTGAGCTAAAGAAGATCCCAGAGTGTGACGCTCAAATGTTGAAGAAGGACACGGAGACACTCGTCGATCAGTGGCTGGATGTAAGTCAGAAGTTTCAGCTTTTTTTCCTTAGAAGTTACCAAACTTTTTCAACCTATTATGAAACAAATACTAGACAGAGAAAGAAAAAGTAAAGGATGAGTGACTGATGTATTCTGCCTTCAGGTTTCTGAGAAGATTGATGACAACATCGAGCGCCTGAACCGCAGCTTGGCGCTGTGGGACGACGTGCGTAAAATCAGCGAGGACACAGAGAGCTGGACGAGCAGCTGCGTGATGGAGCTGAACGAGAGTCTCAACAACCTCAACAACAGTCAGAAAGTGTCCGCGAGGCTTTCAAAGCTGCAGGTGAGATGACGGGGTTATTCTCAACACTTTTCTTACCTTATTTAAAGATGTTAGTATCTGGGTCAATGACAAAAAGAGGGTCTAAAAACGTATTTTTTAAAAGTTCTTTGAAAATGGATAAAAAACATATTTCTGGGTGAAGAATTATGTTTTCTAACAGATTTCAGTAGTTGACCAACATTTCAAAGTTTTGAGGTTCATTATTTTTTAGTATTTTTAATTTGAGCACCCAAAAAATGTCAGGTGGTGCAACCAAATATATGAAAATATATTTATATGTTCCTGTTATTTTTTCTGTGTGAAATCATTGGCAAGTATCTCTCAAGTGTCTGTAGTGACTCATACATTTTCATTTTGTGTGTTTCATCTCTTTTATTTGTGAATAAGATAAATAATTTGATGTTAAAATAACATTTCACATTATTACATTGGTTGTACCACCTGACATGGAAATTGTTCCAGTCACCAATGAAGTGAAAAAACCTTTTTTATCAGTATTTCAGAGAAATCTACAAACTTTTCCACTTGGTCACAAATGTCATTTGGGCTCCTCTGGCTGATGCAGTTTCCTGTTTCCTGTTTTATTCTCTTCACTTTANCAAGCATAAAATAATGCCACTGTATTTTTAATTTCCATTGACAAGAACTGACATTCAATTTTTAGAGTTTAATTACTGTGGATACTTGTCAGGACGGTTGCACCACCTGACATTTTGGGGGTTTGAGGAACCAAAACACAAAAAAACATGTTATATTTTAATAGTTTAAAGATGTGTTCAAATAACACAGGTTTCATAGAATAAAGAAATACATGTGATGAAATACTCAATTCATGATGGAAGGAAATATTGCACTCAGACACAAAAAAGGGACGTCACCTCATTGACCCATTAATAAAAAACAAAGACAGAAGCTGAAACAGTTTATTTTACATTACACTTAAGTTTCAATACACATCAGACTTCATTGCCCCTCTTAAAGTTGTTTGTCCGTTATTTATTTACTTGACATTGGGATTTGGGAACCTGGTGCAGAAAGTCTGAATGTCTTAATCCATTCTTTCCCGTTTTGTTTTTTTTTCCCTTATGTATCGTTCATTTACTAACATGGACCACGTCACACACAAATGTCTTTTTGTTTTAAATCCAGTTTAAAAGAAATACAGAGTTTAAAAACAGTCATAGTGAGTAAGCTTGGCAGAAAAGATGGGTTTTGATGTGGGATCTGAAAGAAGTTAAAGAGTCATTTGAGCATAAAACAGCTCAACTGTTTTACAAAGCAAGAAAAAACTTATTACCAATAAATGTTCAGAAAATGTTGAATTAAAGAGAGTTCAGGGAAAATTTAAATCTAAAGGTGAGAAGTGTTTGCACAGTAGAAAGAGAAGAGGAGTAAAAATGTAGACTCAGTCCTGAATTAAAACACAGTTTGAGTACATTATTTTTTTTAAAAAGACATGAGACTTGACAAACCTGCGCACCTCTTTTGTTTTATTGTTATTATTTTGTTTTTCTGGTAAAAGGGGAAAGGAAAGTATTTTTATATTTGCCTGTAATTGTGAATTTGCCCTTTCTAAATAAAAACAAAAAGAAATTATCTTCAAGAATTATACTGATGAATGAATAAAAATGTAAGTATTGACCTAATTAACCTTCAATATGTTGCTAAATGTTGGTTATTTTTGTGCAATGATTTCAAATAAGAAAAACTAAAATTTGTGTGCTTCTTACTCTCTTTCGAGCATGTAAACTGAGATACAGAAGAAAATGCAGATTTAGGAACTGTCTTGTTCTGTTTTTGTGTTATTGCTTTTTTACATTTTGTTATTAATTATTATATATCATACTGTTTTCTGTCCTTTATTTCTTGTGTTTAGTTTGCTATGTTTAAAATAAATGAAATCAAATCAATCAATTAAAAAACACAGGAGCTCACCAATGTGTAGAGCAGTGGTTCCCAACCTGTGGGTCGTGGCCCCCTGGTGGGCCATGAAGGTGTTACGAGTGGGCCGCCAAATCATTTCCAAAACAGCATAATTTTAGTGGAATATGATTTTATAAAGATACAAGATACAAATAAATTAATACAGACACAGATAAACAGAATAATGTGTTAAATGTTAAAGCTCGAATAGGAAACAAAAAATATTCAGATAGAAGGCATGTTAAAGCCCAATAGGTAACATAATAACACCAAACATGTAATGACAAATATATAAGTATAAAACCTGAAATGTAATTTGTCAAAAAAGTAACAAAAGTGCCGAGCCTGACCAACAAAAAGAATGCATCAAAAGCCAGAATGTGATAACTGACTCAACTGTGACAAATTGTTTCATTTTTGGCAAAACTTAATGTTCTTTTGGCCTCAGAATCTATTACATTATTGACCAATTATAACATTTAAGGTTTTTTTTTTTTTTATTGCAAATTTGGGTTGTTGTTACAGATGGGGCTCTGATAAGACGTTTTATATCCCCCCCATACTTGTTGGGTTGGTGGTGGGCTGAAAACTTTTTTGAGGCTTAAAAGTGGGCCCTGAGTTGGAAAAGGTTGGGAACCACTGGTGTAGAGGGTTTATCTTCACAAGTCACATATGAAGTTGGTTTAAGTCTTTACGTACTCGATCCATTAAGACCACACTATGTTAAACTTTTCTTGTTGTACTCTGAGGGAAAATATTACTTTTCTTCTTTTCTACATTCACAGGCAGAAATGGGTGAGAAGGAGCAGAAACTTGAAACACTGCAGAATAAAATAGCAGAGCTGAAAAGCTGCAGTCAAAGTGAAGAGACTCCTGCCAAATTACAGGTGAGAAAGAATTAAACCACATTTTTCTCAGTTTTTGACCAAAAAACAATCTTTACCCATACATGATACTCCTCTTCATAAATTTGCTCATTCAAATCTTTTTTCTCGTTTCAGGTGCTGGAGAATGATCTCCGTAAAAAGATCAGCAACACAAAGAAGCTCCACGAACAGGCCAGAGGAAACCTCATGGACTTCACTTCTCAAAGGAAACAGCTGGAGGACTACATTTCCCAGATGTCTGCTTGGCTGAAAAGCATGGAGGATTCTCTGGTTTCCTCCCCGACTGGATCAGATCCTGAAGACATCTGCAGGGTGAAGGTGAGGTGCACCTTTCCGTTGAATATGAATGGAATAAAATCCCCCTCCACTTCTTTTAAAAGATGGAGAAACGTTTGCTGAAGAAGCATCTTTGTGAATCCCATTTTGCAGGATCTCCAGAAAGAGCTGCAGAATCAGCAGGGGAGCATCGACACCACCAGAGAGAGTCTCAACACGCTGTGCAGGAAATATCCTTCAGAGGAGTTGGCTGGTTTGGGTTCAGCTCTGACCGATCTTATAAAAACCTACGAGTCTGTGAACCAGCTTTCTGCCAGGACGCTGGTGTCTCTGCAGAGCTGTCTTCAGCAGCAGTTCAACGGTGAGAAATGAGACAAAAATTAAAGCTGCAATTGGTGATAAACGAGCCCTTAAAGCATGTTGCAAAGGTCATTCATAACTCAAAAACTATTGTGAGCAGCAGCCACAGCATGTTGTAAAGATCGCCCTATTAAGTCCCGTCTCTTTAAAACAACACTCGAGTTCTGTTGGTTGCCATAGTAACATGAGGTCTGGTCACAGAACCCCAACTGAGCACATGGATGAATTTTTGTGATTTTTTTCTTCTTTGCTTTTAGAGCCTTACAGACAGTTGAGAGGATAGACTGTATAATGAGTGGACGTAACGACGTTCGGCTCAAACTGAAGCCTCCAGCAGATGCCCCGCCCCCTGGTGTCTGGCTGCAGTATAGGTCATAAGCCCCGCCCCCTGGTGTCTGGCTGCAGTATAGGTTATAAGCCCCGCCTCCCAATGTATTCCAGATATGAGCCGGGAAAACTTTAAAAAATTACGATACCTCGTAGAAACGTTTCTCTCATCTTTACGCTAAGGTAGTATGACGATGTCATCTGGCTGCATGGTGTTCAGGTGTTTTTTTTTCTAAGAAGTTAGTTTCTCATTAGTTATTGGACGTTAAAAACCGCGATATAAGTTTCGTTTTACGATAGTTGACAGCTGCCGTTCGTGAGTAGTTTTTATCGGGTATATAAGAAACTTCAGGGAAAGAGAGCCAAAAGGAGACTAAACCTTCTGAAGAAGAAGAAATAAATATTTTTATTTCTCTTTTTTACTTGGCTCCACCGGAAATTCTCTACTGCGCAGACTCTGGCTGCACAATAGCGGCTAGAGAAACGGGGTTTTTTGGCTTCAAAATCGTGGAACGGTGACAGGCGGAAGCACGCTGTCCATTCTATACACAGTCATTGGTTGAGAGATGTTTGAGCAATCCCTGCACAAAAAAAAAAAAAAGTGCAGTGTGACAGTGGAGACTTGTTCTGAGTGCTTTTTGTAAGTTCATCAACCCGTGGAGACCCCCCGATCACTACAATGTGCAATGAGATATGGCTCAGTAATGGCAATGACTTCCTGTTTCCAGTAGGGGGCGCCTTACTATGTCATATACATGCACTCAAGCTGTGATTCTGAACATTTGTTTGCATTTTGGTCCATTGTACACAATGGTAATAAGGGTTTCATTATTCCGAAAAAAAGCGTCAAATTTTATCGTCATTTGTGGCCACACCCGTTAGGTTGGGAAAAATCCTTTTTTATCTTTTAATCCTCAATGTGTCTAGTTTATATATATGTAGTTTGAAGATGATCTGAAAAAAACTGTAGGACTAGTTAGTTGAAATAGGAACCTGCAAGCACAAAGATTCCAACTTTGACTTGAAATGTCCGAACTTTAGATTTCAAATTTCTCCATAATATTTTATATTTTAGTGAAGGTCTTGGTATGACAGATTTGCACCAAAAATTAAATACAAATCGGAGTATGTGAAAAAAATTGTCATTTGTGCAATTGGAGGGATTTGAAAAAAAAACTGTGGGACAAGTTTGATCCAGTCTGCACCCTTTAAATCGTCAAAACCCAACATTTGGGCAAATTTCCAAGCTTCCTGTTTGGAATTCAGTATAGTCGTAAGAGAGTTTTTTGTATGTCTAGGCATGATAGTTCTGTCCACAAAATTTCAGGCTTGTAGCTCAAAACAGTTGGTGGGGCTGCAGTTTTTAGTCAATGCTAAATACCAGCAAGCATGTTATAATTTTTAGAGCACATGACTCTTCCACTGGGGGCAAAAGACATAGTTTCAGTCCAGTTAATCTCGAGCTAAAGGCACGCAATTTAGGGTTAAATCGGAATAAAAATAATTTAAAAACCTTAAGGTTTCAAGAGAGCCTTCCCCAACCCTGTGGTCATTGCCTCGGGCCCTTATAAGTGTACTGAAATGTAGTTTGAGCTGAGAGCACATCACACAACAACTTGACTCTGTCTCTCTTGATTCAGTTACTTCACTTACTCTTGATATTGATTTGCTGTCTGTCTGTCTCCCTAGATCTTGTTCAGGAGTTTCATCGTTGGCTGTCAGAGCAGAGGGAGATCGTGAAGGAATGCTCCGACCGATCCGGAGACACGCAAATTGTTGAACGCAAGCTACAGAAGCTGAAGGTGAAACCAATTTTTGTTACACCTGGATATGAAAACAGAACGCGTTCACTCAGGAGTTACAGGTTTGATGCTTAAAGGGTTGTGTGTTATGATTCAGGGTGCGATGGATCGTGTGGAGGAGGGTGAGGTACGACTCACTCAGGTCTGTGAGGAAGGAGAGAAGCTTCTTCTCCATCTCCCCAAAGCCAACGCCGGGCAGGTCCAGCAGCATCTCTCCTCCATCCAGCAGGACTGGGACAGCTTTGTGGAGCAGTGCAGGCACAACCAACAAATCCTGGAGGACAGTGCATCTCTCATGAAAGGGTAACTCACTAAAAAACACTCCTCTCTTCCACATTTGGAACCAAAATCTTTATTAAAGTTGGGGTTTTTTTGTAGGTTTGAGGGACGCCTTAAGAAGCTGAGGTGGTGGTTGGAGCACATGGAGAAGAGACTGACTACAGATCTCCTGGAAACCAAGCAGAGAGGACCTGAGAAGGCGGTGCTGGAGCAGGTGGAGGAGTATCAGCAGGAGGTGCTCAAAGAAAGGTGCTGGATCTGTTTAAAGCTGTGTTGTTGAATCTAATTTTCGGGCTCGCTTGTTACTTGTTGAATCTGTTACTTAAATATAAAGTGGGGGAGGACCCCCATTTCTACTGCATAATTTCTCATTCTAGGTCTCCTAATTCTAAGACATTTACCCATGAAAAAATGATGAAAAGTGGAGTCCAAATCAGCAGGAGAGTCCATCCAGCTTGAATCCAGAAAAAGTTTATTCAACTCTAGCCATCTTTAACAAAGCTTCTGGGTTGAAAGATTTGCAGCACGTTAAACATTCTGTACCAACTGATAACACTAAACAACATGAACAACGACTGAAAAGAAACCTCTTGCATTTCCGAAAACCTTTCCTAAACCTTCTAACAAAACTCTTAGTCTAAAACCCCTCATCCTGTCTTCCAACATAACCTCTCCATCCCAAAAACCTGTGTAGAAAAACCCCCCGTGTAAAAGAGCCCCTCTCCCTTAAGAACCCTGTGGACGTCCCTTCTCCAGTGGTGATTGGCTGTCATTTGGTGCAGCAGGGCCTTGTAGGGGGGACAGGATACCACCTGATCAATGAGGAGGGGTACAGATAATATCTGGTATTACATCTTACAAGTTTGTGTCCATGAAGTCAAATGAACATCAGCAAATTGACAGTGTAAACCTGGAATTGAAGGAATTACTCAGGACCTGTTAGGATCTTCAGAATGTGTTCAAGTTTAACTTTTACAGAGAACATTGAAATCGTCAGAGTCCAGAAATCTGTGGGTCAGCTCAGCTGCTGTGTGCTTTGAATAGCCTGGACACAGGAGAACAACATTTTTTGTTTATGGCCTTGTCTTCTCCTGGAGACAGCCTTCTGACAAACGCGACAGCTGGCATCTATATGTAAGGATATCTGAGAATTTGCCCTCAGTCGGGTAAATTGCTTACTTTAATCAAAAAAATCCACAACAGTGTGTGATTTTATTGTCCTAGATTGTCCCTCAGTGGATCAGTGATAATTCTCTCCAATGAAACATCAAAGCACTCTTTGAAGCTTGTTCAAACATCAACCGCAGGGATTCGTTCGAGCGCTTGTGCCAGGAGGGGCAGGCTCTGAACGAAGGCGGGCGAGGAGACGGCAGCGAGACGCGAGTGTCGGCTCAACTGCAGTCGCAGCAGCAGGCTTTACTGCGGCGCGTGAGGGAGAGGCTGCGCAGCTGCCAGCTGACTCTACAGGAGCAGCAGGCCTTTGAAGAGACGCTGCAGACGACCTGGGGATGGCTCAACGGAGTCCAGGAGCGCCTGGCTTCACTCAACAGCACCGTGGGAAACAAGGAGACTTTGGAGAAGAGACTCGGTCTTGTCCAGGTCAGTGAAAGCATCGCTCTGTAAAACACTGTTCAATGTATATGGGTCCGAGTGCAATATTTCCTTCCATCATGAATTGAGTTTTTCATCACATGTATTTCTTTATTCTATGAAACCTGTGTTATTTGAACACATCTTTAAACTATTAAAATATAACATGTTTTTTTGTGTTTTGGTTCCTCAAACCCCCAAAATGTCAGGTGGTGCAACCGTCCTGACAAGTATCCACAGTAATTAAACTCTAAAAATTGAATGTCATTTATTGTTAATTGAAATCAAAAATACAGTGGCATTATTTTATTCTTGAACCTTTTTAAATAAAACATTCTTTGCAAATAAAAAGAATTTTAAAGCTGTTGAGAAATTTAAAAAACTTTTGTCCGGTAATTTTCACCTTGGCAAATGTCAGGGTGGTGCAACCGTAACATTAGACTTTTATTTTAAAGTGAAGAGAATAAAACAGGAAACAGGAAACTGCATCAGCCAGAGGAGCCCAAATGACATTTGTGACCAAGTGGAAAAGTTTGTAGATTTCTCTGAAATACTGATAAAAAAGGTTTTTTCACTTCATTGGTGACTGGAACAATTTCCATGTCAGGTGGTACAACCAATGTAATACTGTGAAATGTTATTTTAACATCAAATTATTTATCTTATTCACAAATAAAAGAAATGAAACACACAAAATGAAAATGTATGAGTCACTACAGACACTTGAGAGATACTTGCCAATAATTTCACACAGAAAAAATAACAGGAAAATATAAATATATTTTCATATATTTGGTTGCGCCACCTGACATTTTTGGGTGCTCAAATTAAAAATACTAAAAAATAATGAACCTCAAAACTTTGAAATGTTGGTCAACTAGTGAAATCTGTTAGAAAAAATAATTCTTCTCTCAGAAATATGTTTTTATCCATTTTCAAAGAACTTTTTAAAAATAAGTTTTTAGACCCTCTTTTTGTCATTGACCCATATGCAACCATAGTAGATCCCCTGCGACACGCCAACCATCATGAGCCATTTTTTAGTTTGCACAAGCAATTTAATGCTTGTTAATTGATTGATTCTGATGTTTCCATGTATACAGGATATTCTGCTGATGAAGGGTGAAGGAGAGGTGAAGCTGAACATGACTGTAGGAAAAGGAGAACAGGTACTGAAACACAACAGAATGGAAGGTCAGGAAGCCATTTGCTCACAGCTGCAGAACCTGAAAGACGCCTGGGCCAATATGTTGATGACGTCCATGAGCTGCCACAGGTGAGACGTGTTATTATTCTCAAACATGGTCACATTAATCGGCTCCATGATGAAAGTTTACTGCAGTGATGCCTCATTTGTGGTTTCCAGTCGTCTGGAGTGGACGGTGGCTCAGTGGACGAGCTTCCAGGAGAGTAAGAGTCAGCTGCAGCAGTGGATGGAGTCAGTGGAGCAGGAAGTGGGGATGACTCTTCCTCAGCAGCCAGGCCTCAAAGAGAAGTCGGCGTTTCTGGAGCGCCTCAGGGCCATCCAGGCCGACGTGGACGCCCACGCTGCGGTGCTGTCGCGCCTCACGGACAAAGCTGTGGAGATGCACGAAAAAACTGGTGATCAGACTTTTGGACCAGAGTCGAGGGCCGAGCTCAACGCACACTTCGCTGACATCTCAGCTGTTGTCAAGGTAACCAATGCTCAGGCACGACTGATGCATTTACTGCAAATAAATGCTGAGCCCATTGCTGAAAGAAATCAAGACTGAACAGAAAGATTTTATTGCATTAAAGTAAAACTATCTTGGTTGGAGTTAGAGTTTGGTTCAGTTATTTCGAAAGTCAGTGTCAGGATTTTTCCATTGAGTGTTTTAATTTGTCTTAAGGCATTTTTTTCAAATATTTGTAACTGAGCATTCAACATAAAACAGTGTACGGAAGAGGATTAGGGCCACTGAGAAAAAAAAAATTCCAAAAAAAAAAAAGTCAGAATTCTGAGTTTAAAGTCAGAATTCTGAGTTTAAAGACAGAATTCTGAGATTAAAGTCAGAATTCTGAGANTTTTTTTTTTTTTTGATTTTTTTTTTTTCTCAGTGGCCCTAATCCTCTTCCGTAACAGTGTGAACTTAATGTAAATATGACTTTTTTTTATTGGTCTTCTTTCCTTTTCTTTCTTTTTTTGTGGTTATTTCATGAACAATCTTTTTTAATGCTTTGCCAAACATTTCAACTCTCTTTCATCCATTTTAACACTGAATACTTTAGAGTTTAAAAGCTTTTTCACCCTCAAATGTTTGTCTTTAACTTTTTAAAAAATATATAAATGTTTGGAAAAAATTTAAAACACTTTCCCCTGCCCTAAGAAGAATAAAAATATCCTGACACAGGCTAATATGAATTTCCACCACATGAACCGTTGAATTTAGGAGTAAATAACTGTTGAATTTTTAATATAGTGACCACTATGCGACACAGTATTAATTGAATCTTTCATACTTTATCAATGCCTCATTTTTATCCTCTTTTTTTATTGTTTACTTTCTGTTTCTTTCAGGGCAAAGTGCAGTCAATGCAAAACATCGTGTCTGAACATGAGCAGTATTTAGATGCTCTGAGAGACTTTAACGATTGGCTGATTTCTGCCAAAGAGGAACTTCAGCGCTGGTCAGATCTGTCTGGAGACTCAATGTCCATTAAAAGAAAACTCTCCAAAGTGCAGGTAAGGACTCAAACTGCACATAAATCTGCCCACTGCAGGCTAAAGATGTAAATAATGCATCTTTTGCTCAGTCTCCTATTTACTGCATTGCATTTCCCTTTTCCCAGGAGTTGCTGGACTCTAAGCAGCGAGGCAGAGAGAGGCTGAACCGCGTGCAGAGATGCGGCGCGGTGGCGAGGGATCACACCGGCTCAGGAGGCTACGAGGCCATGGAACGAGAAGAAGCGGCTCTGGTGTCGTCGTGGGAACAGTGGGAACGTGGAGCGCTGCAGACGAGGGCGAGCCTGGAGACCGCCCTGTCGCAGATCGCCAGCTCAGAACAAGAGTTCAACGGCCGCTCGGCGCAGCTGGAGCAGGACCTGAGGGACCTGGGGCATCAGCTGAAGGACTGGCGCCTTCGACTGGCTCAAGTGGAGGAGAAAAACGACGGAGAGGAGGCTGTTAAAGGCTGGCAGATAGCAAAGGTGCATCACAGCAGTCCTCACCACTATACATCAGAAACAAGGAACAGTATCACATGTTTTGACATGCTAAATTAACTTAATATTAAGAGCTGTTTGATGCGTTTTGTCTCCACAGGAAACTTTGGAAGAACTAGTAAAAGCCGAGCCGGTTTCTGATAGTTTAAAGACTCAACTCAACGATCTGTGCCGATTCTCCAGAGACATGGGCACCCAGTCTGAGAGAGTCTCTGCTCTTATTAAAGAATACAACAGGTACGAGAGTCACACATGTGATCAAAAACAGCCTTTGCCTTTAGGATAAACTTTTGCAAAATGAGGATTTGAATGCATTCAGATTTTTGGAACAGAAATACTGGAGTGTTGTGGTTTTAAAATGGCATGGCACTGTTTCCTTTTTGTTATGGAACTGGACAGAATCATTTTTGATTGCCCGAAACTTTTAGATTTTAGGAAGGACTGGGCAACTCATCGCTAATAAGATATGTCCTGTTGCAATATTCCAATCGCAGACGGTTCAATATTTCTATAATCTGAAATGTGTCAAAATATCAGATACAGTTTATGCAGCAGATGTTCACCAGTGTTACTCAACCAAAGAGACAAAGTGTTAAAAACTACCTTTACAAAGGAAAACAATCTAAGTGGTAAAAAGAGGCAAAAACAGTGAAGTGTAGCAATAAAACTTGGTTTGAGGTGGTAAAAATTGCTAAAAAAAAAAGCAACAAAAATTGGCTTTTGAATTGGGATAAAACCTGGAAAAACTCAAAAAGTAGCAAAAAATTGGTCCAAATGTGACAAAAAAAAAACAGGCGTGAAAGTGACTTGAATGGCCAAAATGCAACAAAAATTAGCAAGAAAACATTTGAGAACTTTTGGAGAAAACTTCAAATAATTCGGAAAGTTGCAAAATTGGTGAAAAAAAACAGTGAAAAGTTGTAAAAGTGGCCAAAGTCAACAATAACATGGCAAGAAAATTGGGATTTAACTCAGGAAATAGTGACTTTGTTGCAAAAACACGCTCCATAAGTGGCACCAAGAAGTGAAAAGGGTCAACAATATTCAAAAACAACAAAAGTTGGCAAGAAAACTAGGAGGGAACATGGAAAATAGCGAAAGTTATCAAAAAAAATGGTCCAAAAGTGGCAAAAAAAGGAAGAAGTGACTGAAATGGACAAAAATAAAAAATAAAAAGTGCAAGAAAAATTTTGGAGGAAACTTGGAGAAAAACAGGTAGTAGCAAAAACATTGAAAAGTGGTAAAAAAGCCAAAGTCAACAAAAATAGCATGAAAGTTGTGATTAAACTTGCAGAAAAGCCAGTTTGTTGCAAAGATTTGAAACTCAGCTACATATGTTGTGAAGTCATACTGGAGAATTTTTTAAATAAATACCAATACTATAAATTCTGAACAAATTTCTGCCTTTATTAAGACTCCAGAATGATTCAAACAGACCTTGTAGATGCAGGGATATTCTGTTCAATTTTGATATGACATTTTTTTGAGCAGAGGCCCAAAAAGTGAAGGTTACAGAGGTTATAACTGACTCTTCAACTTTGTTTATTTGGTTGCATATCAGCTGGAATCTTCTTTTTCTCTCTTGATTTGTTTTAAAGTCTGAGTCTCCAAGCATCCAGAGAGTGTCAGAGCAAAGAGAAACTACTGGAACAAGGTTTTCGCTCCAGCTTCAGAGAGTTCCAGCAGTGGTTGGTCAACACGAAGATCAACACGGCCAAGTGCTTCGACGTTCCTCAGAACCTCAGCGAAGCCTCGTCCAGTCTGCAGAAGATTCAGGTACCAAACAAAATAAAAACCAACAGTATTTAACCTCTAATGCTCCACTGGAACATCAGAAAACCCGTCTGCCATTCCTCTGAAGTCATCAAAGTATGAACAGTAACGTCTTTGTCAAAAATTGAAACACAACCCATTAGAAAGTTCAGATTCTTCACATTTCAGCCACTAAGTTTGTTCACAGTTTACATGGCTGACAAAAAGTAATTAGTGAAAGAATTGCACAGACAGCAATCACAACAACTGGGACGTCCTACCTGTTTGGGGTCATTACATCACATCCTGACGCCCGTACCCTGAATATTCACTCTCCTTTCCACCAGAGGAATCCAGAGTTCAAACATATCAAAAGTGTTGTTTCATCAAATGATTGAAAGGAAGTCTTTTTTTTGCATTCCACATTTCCACAGAGAGAGCAAAGTTGGCTACAAAGAGAACACTGAGCATTGATGAAGCTGATTTTGTTTGCGCGAAGAGTTTGGAAAAAGAGAACGCATCTGCTGGTGTTTGGTCACCCAAGACTAAAAACTCTCTAACTCCTACATGGTTTTACCTAAAAAGCTCAAATTTCACCTAGATGTAAATAGAAAGGTGTAGAAGTTATGCAGTGAATATTTTATGTCTGGCATGAAGCATCTTGAAGTTAATGATGTTCAAAAGATTGGTTTTAAAAAAGTGAAGAGGGAAAAAGTTGTTTCAGCTGCATTTATCCTGATGTTACGACGGAGTATTGGGGCCACAGTGAGGGAAATTAAATGGGGGGAGGAATTTTTTTCCCCCTCCTCATCAAGTCAGTAAAGTTGAAATGTCGAGAATAAAGTCAAAATGTCGAGAATAAAGTCGAAATACAGCCCTGAGAATAACATTGAAATATATATTTCAACTTTATTCTCGACATTTCGACTTTATTCTCAACATTTTGACTTTATTCTCGACATCATATTTCAACTTTATTCTCAACATTTCGATTTTATTCTCAACATTTTGACTTTATTCTCGACATTTCGACTTCACCGACTGGGTGAGGGAGAGGGGGAAAAAATTCCTCCCCTCATTTTCTTTTCTCAATGTGGCCCTAACACTCCGTCGTATGATGTGGACTTAAGCCACATATAAAAACATGACATTTTCTGAAACTGGAGACTTTAATCTGTCAAATGAGGTGTCACTGATGAATTTTGACCTCATGGTTCAGTTATAAGCTTGAAAACATAGTATGGTAAATGGGCCAGAATTGGGTGGAGTGTAAGGGGTTAACTGTTTATTTTTCATAAATTGATATAATGTCGTTATTTTCTTTACTTAAATCTTCTCTCTCACCAGGAGTTTCTGGGTGACAGAGAGCAGGGTCAGTCTAAGCTCAATGCTGTTGTCATAAACGGTGAACTGGTCTCCACAGTCGCAGCTAAAGACAGAGTAGATGCTGTTCGCACTAAAATGAACACAGCCAAAGAGGACTGGAAAAATATCATGACTAACCTGCACAACAGAGAGGCCGGCCTTCAGGTAAGTCCTCACTAATCTCTAAAAACATCAGTTAGATTATTTTAACTTGAGTCTCATTTCATTATCCG
>RPOG01002581.1:0-88359 GCA_008086565.1 Thalassoma bifasciatum | reverse complement strand
TACAACCTATCATTTTGGTGGTATTAAAAACAACAGTACCCTGGTCTCTTTGTGCATAATTGCACTCAGGTGACTCACACCTTGACAAGGCTACAGAATGACACAAAAAAGTCAATGAAATAGATTTGTGGGTTAAACAGTTTTCATCCCTGCACACTGAAAATGTTTTATTGTCCACATCAGCCATGGTGCAGGTTTGTCTGTTCCTCTGTCACTTGTGCCTGAAACTGATGCAGACCTAGTGAGTGCTCCACTCACTCCTCAGTCTGTGATGCTCTCAGTCTGGTTCAGTCTGGTTCAGTCTGACTGCGGCTTCATTTAGAGCCGACACACATTTAAACAGACATCTTTCCATGTTTTGAGACCGAAATAGAAATAAATATACCAGGGCTTCTAATAGTAAGATACCACATATTAATTAATTCAAGTGAACAAAAGATGTGTAAATTAAACGCTTAAACTCTGCTAACGCCTCAAATCCACACTGCTGAAGCAATTTCCATGCAGATGTGGATTTTCTGACTCTCTTTTTTTGAACCAGCACAGCTAACAATACAGCTTTGTTTCTCTCTACCTCTGTTTCTGTGGTGGCAATCTCCAGCACAGAGAAGTCTTTTTCCCACAATGCGTCCCTCCATGTCATAAATTCCATGGGTTAGGTGGGCTGAACCTTGAATAATTAGGGGCGTATTAATTGAATTACAATTGTTTTCAGCCATCAGATTAATCACTGCTTGATCAGGCGTACGCTGTAATTGGCCTTGGTACACTCGTTTCATAAATCACACATGAACATTGTCGTAAGCTCTTTTTCACACTTAAATCTGCACCAGTTCTAACACAAGGTTGATAAATGAAGGCCAGTGTGTGTGGTTATTTCTCTTCATCTGTAACAAGATGAACAGCCCTGGTTATAACAGGAGTACTAAATACATGGTTCAGCTAGTTTAGGACTGGTCATCAGCTGTAAACACTGTTTCCTTCACCCACGGCCTGAGGCTGGTCTCTGGGAGCTGGCTGTGTGATTTGCAGGGTCATGTTGTTTGTTCTCAGAAGGATGAGGTTGAGGTTTTGGGATGGATTCGATCCTTTGACCACAGCTGGTCCTCTCTGGGACTAAGGACTCTATCTCTCTTTGAACTTGTGGTCAACCAAAATGATTCATTCAGTGTGTGTGATTACTGGAGTGTGACGCTTACATAGTTTTACTAATGACGGACCAAACCTCTCAAAAAACCTCCAGTGAGGAACATTCAGTGTGTGTGATGTACTGTTTCTAGGGCTCAGTATGTCAGTGTATTTGTTTTGGTTTTTTTAATCATCAAACCCTATCCTTTTGTCCTTTGGCAGAGTGATGCGTCACTCATTGAAGACTGTTGTCATAGTTACTGTAAAGAAAGAGTTTTTGTAGTGTGTTTTTGATCTACATCCATCAGCACTCTCGACCTGGTGGTCTGGTTTTCTCCGGTCACAGTACAGCTCAGTGTTAGGTGTTTCTGTTTCAGTAGGAGCTGAGGACTCCTCACAGGAGCTTTAGAAAAGGAGCTTCAGATCCTCTTTTATTGATTGATTGAGTTGGAATGATACAATTCTGCCAATCTAAAACCTCCTGGTCCTTCAGGGATGACTCACCCTGGTTATAATGTGCCTATTTTCAATGATGGCTTCCATTTGATTCTGAAGGAGCTATGTGAGTGAGGTGTGTGAAATGCTGAAAATGCTAACAGGTGAAGAGATGGAGCCTTTAGCCTCCTAGCTAACAGCTGCTTCCCACTTGTCAGTTAATGTAGACACACCCGATAATAAGGCTTACATATACATGGGTCTTAGTCTTGGTGTAAACCATAAAAGCTGAGTAAAGAGAAACTCAAACCCTGTGGAGTGAGTGTAGAGAGAGAAATGAGCCATTCAGACTGCACCCTGTTTGTGCACCAGGCTGTAAGCAGTTTATTTCTGCTGTGAACATTTTACTGTGAGTGTTTTTGGGCTTCCATTGGCTTTTGGAGACAGCCTTAAGTGGACACTGGAGGAACTGAAGTGTTTTTTTTCTCTGTTCATCTTGATCACTTTCACCTCCAGGGTCACAGGGGGCTGGAGCCTATCCCAGCTGCCATTGGGCAAGAGGAGGGGTTCACCTGGACAGGTGTCCAGTCAAACGGCTCCTCTTGGCAAAGTAAATGTGTTCTGCACAATACAGCACCCCAGACCACAATTCTGTTGTCCTGATGCTGGACAGGACAAGTAACAAAAAAAAAGGTTAAAAAAAAAAAAACAACAAAAAACTGCCAAAGGGGCAGATTAGTGCGGCTCACCAACCAGAGGGCTGCCTGTGCAAGTAACTTGGTTTCCAAAGATGGTGCTTTGGTACATGTTTTGGTCCCTGAAAGGGCACCTAAGCAGGTCTTTGCACTTAAGAGGGCAATCAAGCACGTTTTGATTCCCATGGGCACTTGAGCATGTGTTTTGGCTCCTAGGAGGGTCCCTCAGTAATAGGGTCGGTCAGTTAGTCACAAGCAAGATTCAGTGGCAAAATGTCCTTCTGTATCATTCATATCAAACACAGTGCAATATTTCTCTCACCTCAAATGTGTCAGATGTCAGATACCAATTTTTTTGTAGAAGATGTTTTGTCCTCTACACCAGTGTGACTCAATCTTGCTCAACCAAAGAGACAAACAGTGGAAAAACACCTTTGCAAGAGGAACAATCCAAGTGGTGAAAAATGGAAAAAATTACTACAAGAAGTAACCATAAAAATAAGTTTAAGGTGTAATAAATGGTCAAAAAAGCAGCAAAAATGGGTGTAAGGGGCAAAAAGTTGGAGAAAACTTGAAAATAGTTTGAATATTGCAAAAAAAGGTCCAATAGCCACAAAAAAGAGTGAAAAGTGACTAAAATGGGCAGAAATTGTGTTTATTTTTTAAACAAACAAAAATCTAATCTCCCTCAATATATGTTTTTCTTATTCAAAATAAGAATGAGAAAAAAAATGTTCATCTTCCTGCAAATATTTCACATTTACCATATGAATCAAAGTAGCTCTTTATTTTTCAGTTATCGACTCCTAGTTTTATCAGATGTGGTGCTTGTTCTAATGATTATTGATTTGTTTTTTGAACAACACATTAGACGATAAATCCTTATATAACTGAACCCTATAGAACTGCACATAAAACTGCAGTTGCAAACAAGGAAAACTAATGCAATTTTATTATTTTTACACATTGTTCAGCCTTATTCAGCAAAGTACCAACTTTGGCTCCCAAGTTGGTACTTTGGCATGGTCCCCAACTCCAGTATGTTTATTTAAATAAATGGCATATTGACTTTTGTCATACCTTGGGGGCATAGTTGATTGCCAATAAAGTAAAGAGTAATATGTTGAGGGTAAAATTAAGAAAACACCACACATTTTTGCATTAAATTGATCCGAAGTCATGTAAAATCGAGTTTTATGAGTACTTTTTCAGTAGATATTGTCAGCGTGTTTGGTCATATATTGACAGCCTACCTAATCCACCAAGGATATGAAGAGAACCTTCATTGTCACACTTTTCTATGGAAATATGAAGAGTACATACGCTGAAATGTCCATTTTTATGTGATGTTTCCGGCAGAGAAGACCCTTCAATCTAGGATCTTGGAGTATAAGTAAGCAGAAGAAACACAGAAAGTTTGGCAGAGCATTTCAGGTTCAACTACTTTTATTGAGAATATGAGCCTGTTGATCCTGAATATAATGAACACATCGATGAAAAGAATTGGCTCGGTTGAGTCTTCCTGTGTGTTACCTTTACACACTGTAGTACAAAGGGAAGATCGAAACTTCAATTTCTATTTGCAAAACAAAAAGGAGTGTTTGTAAAAAATTACTTATCAAACTATAATGAGCTCTGTTACAACATCACACACAAATCCAGCTGAATTACTTAAAAAAAAACACTTTCAAAGTGAAAAATGCTGTACTGGAGTCAACGTGGGACCATCAATGAAAACTTTGTTTGACTCTGTGTTACAGTTTGTTTGTGTGTGTGTGTGTGTGTGTGTGTGTGTAGGTGTGTGTGTAGGTGTAAAAACACATTTTCTGAAAGCATTCTAAATTGCAAGTTTAAAAGTGGCAAATTTACTTTTGTGATGAAGCCATTCCAACATTTGTTTAATTTGGTGATCTTCATAATTTTGTCAGTGAATGCAAAACATGCTACAAATTATGCCAAATAGAGCAATGAATATTTTTGAATTGATTTAAAATGATTTTAAGCTGTTTGTCTTAACAGAGGCTGAGGCTGGGCGGTCGGCCCATATGATGGTTCGACACTTCAGAGCAGAAAAATGACCAATAACTAAAATGTCCAGAGAAGTTAGAGAGGTTTTGTACATGGGGAAGGTATTAGACCAACATATTGTCTTTTCATGTTGATTCATGTTGTTTGTTTTTTTTTCTTCTTTTTTCTTTCAACTGAAAAATTGAGGCAGACAGAAAATGTAGGCTCATAAGTAATTGAGAAAAAGTGTAAGAGCTCTGAACAGGTGTGTGAGTGTGTCCATCAGAGGGCAGCAGAGAGCAGAGCAGCAGAGAGTCATGAACAGGTGGTCCATGACTCAGGCTGGATTATCATCATCATCATCATCATCATCATCATCAGCAGCAGCAGCAGCAGCAGCAGCAGCAGCAGCAGCATTAAATGTCAGCTCACTGATCTAGAAGATCAGAAAAGGAGGTCTCCCTCCCTCCCTCTCTCTCTCTCTCTCTCTCTCTCTCTGCCACACACACACACACACACACACACACACACACACACACACACACACACACACACACACACACACAGGTTTTAGCAGCGGTGTATTTATGGTTGCCAGATCCCAGATTGTTGTTCTGTAGCCGTCAAAGGTGTTTATAATTGTATGTTGGTGGGTTGTCAAACTGCTCTGATGCCTTTTATACTTGGAGTTTTCTGATTGGTCTGTGATGTAAACAGTACATTTTGAAGGAGTTGATTTGATTAACAGGACCTGATAAAAGGATTGTGTTGTTTTTTCATTGTCCGAAAGGCGTGTGATGTTTATATCTTTCCCTGAGTGTGAAGAGGAGATGAAGCAGGATAATAAACTCAGTGATGTGAGGAGACACAATGAGGACACATGTTCAGGCTGTTTCCTAACAGGTGGACGCTTCCATCCAAAGAAAGGACTTAAGGTCTTTCTGCTGACGCTGTGATGCAGCAGATGGAGCCTTGTTTTTAGTCCAGATGCTGCTGATGTAACAACACACTGTGTTACATTAGAGACAGAACCAAGAGTATGTGACGTGTGTAGGGAGGGACACTCGTTTCACGTTTTAAAGTGTGTGTTTTTAAAATAGCCCTGAAGAGTTTGGAAAGTCTCTGCGTGCTCTAAATGCCATGCTGTCAGCCTGCACACAAACACCAGCAGGTCTGTTAGCTCTGCTAGCATTGTTAGCTGCTGTGTCTGGGCTGTAGGCTATTGTTGAACTGCCCTGAGCTAATTGAGTGGAAGTGAAAGGAGGTAATTAAAGCTCATGCTCAGCTGGAGGCTGCAGAGAACAGATGTCAGCAGAGGAGAGGGGAGGAGAAGAGGGAAAGTGATTTATATCACACTCAGGGAGAGAAATCCACCTGCAGCTCAGCAGCTCAGCAGACAGAATGGAAACAGGAAATGAATCTACACCACGTACTGAGATGTTTGGAGGGACCACATTGGCCTTTTACAAACACACATGCTCCTTTTATCATCATCGAGTCCTCAGTGTCCATGCCACAGTCTTTGTGGGCATTGTTTTCATTTTTTTTTCACTATCGGCTCTCTCCTCTTCTGACCAGAACAACATGTGTTATTCTTGTTAAACTGAGCTTTGAAAAATGACTGGAGCCTGATAGGAACTCCAGTTTAACAAAGCAGTTTTCACATAATCAGCTTGGATCAGCCTTTAAACTTTGTTATACAGATGCAAAGACAAACATTGACAGTGCAGACAGGGAAAAGAATGTGAACTTGTAGGCTAATGACTTTTATCAGGAATCTGCACCTTCCTGACCCAGGTTTTACCTCACAGAGCACCAGGGGTAAAAAGCCTGTTTTGTGTCCTCTGAGACAGGAAAAACACACTCCTCACCATGACTGCTTATCTCTTTGGGTGCATGGGTTCTGATTAAAGGATAGTGGAGGATCCGGCTGTAAAACAACCAGGACTGTTGTTGCGTCCGGCACTCAAGCTTTCAGAATCCAAGGAAATACAGCTATATGGAGCCCCCCACCTCTCAGGGTGGGGGCAGAAAGCAACTTTGGTGAAAAACCAGACACCTTTGGTATCCTGTGAATTTGGTTGGTAGACTGTTTCAAGGCTGCCCCATCTCTCTATGTGTGCAACATGACTGGAAAATGTCTTTAAATGCACATATACCTACACACATGTAAACCTGTCCACACCTACCATCATGTCTTTCTTTGAGAATGTGTTTGGGCTACAGTACCATGTAAGATAAATGTTCTTTTGCAGGATATGTAATAACTTTGGTTATGTTCCCCTGTACCATTCCATGTTTGGACTTATTCAGAAGCAGAGGACCAGTAAAGTTTAAGTATGATAAAATCATGTGTGTGTAATTAAATTGATGAAAGTTAAATCAAGTTAGAGATTTCTGGTCTCAACAAACTCTGGCAGAGGAATGAGGACATTTGACTCCAGTGGGTATAAACTGACTTATGGGTGAAGACCTCTGGGCTCTCTTCCATCCCAAACTCTGATCTGCTAACACCACGTCAACCTCACTGAGTGAGCCGTACCCTTTTTCTGTTGTTTCCTGCTGAGATTCAAAGACTGTTTCTATCTCCTGGGTGCACGCAACATGGCGCGTTTCTTCCCTGAACTCTGATCAGCCAACGTCTCCACGACAAACTCTGCTGATTGGGCTGCACCCTCCTCCTGCTGTTTCCCTCCAAGATTCAACGTCTCTCTCTCTCTCTCTGTGGGTGCACACAACTGTGCCCTCAGCCCTGAAGTCTGGAGCCATCCTATCCTCTGGATCTGCATCAGTGCCTCTGTGAACTCCACGGCTCTCTCCCTGACACCTCAACCTGGGAGGAGAGACTGAACTTGATCAGCATGAGCCACGACCAGAGCGAGTCAACTGCCTGACTCCCGTCGCCTTCCTTGCAGCGAGGAGGATGCCCGCAAACCGCTCCTTTCCAGCCTGCATCAGCTGATCCAGCTCAAGCTCACAACACCTCGAACCTCTCATCACCTGACTCTTCCAAGCCAGTCCTCTGCCTCAGTAAGACACTTTGCTTGTCCTAGTATTTCAGAGTTCGATGCCAGAAATTAGGGTTTTTGCAAAAGGTTTAACTTTAGTTGGTCCCTGCTTTTACAACAATCAGAAACTCATTTTCAT
The DNA here is from genome assembly GCA_008086565.1 of Thalassoma bifasciatum. Classification (NCBI taxonomy): domain Eukaryota; kingdom Metazoa; phylum Chordata; class Actinopteri; order Labriformes; family Labridae; genus Thalassoma; species Thalassoma bifasciatum. The sequence goes on along the minus strand of RPOG01002581.1, from coordinate 80,947 downwards.
CCCTGTCTTATTTATTCTTTCCTTTTTATCCTCCCATATTATCTGCACTGTTCCATTTATGCTTCATATGTCACCTTTAGTTAGTTAATAAATTCCCCTTATAAAGACCGTGGTTGTTTGTGTCTTGTGTGGTTTGAAAATTAAGAGTCTATGTTACCAAGGCCAAGATCTCACATATGTGTGTAGCAACCCTTCAGATTATAATTGAAGGGACAAATTGAGACAATGTACAGTTTTTTAAAGACCCAATCTCACATTTCCCGGGCCTGGATGCACATAATCTTATAACTGGGGGAAGGGGCTTTCATTGTGTTCTCCATCCTACATTAGTTAGATCAAATCCAAAATTCTGCTTTCTTTTTTTGTAGAGTATACACAGAAACATTCAGGGTTTAGTCACTGTCTCTAACAATAACACAGGCCACTATTATAGTGCTCCTTAAGGAAGGTAAAGATCCAGTAAATTGTGAGTCCTCCCGCCCTGTCAGCTTACTTTGTTGTGACAATGAGATAACTGACAATAAGAATTTCTGGCAGATAGACTGGAGAAGGTGCTAGACAAAATTATACATTGTGAGCAAACAGGTATTATGAAAAGTAGACAACTCTACAGTAATCTGCATCAGGTGTTTGACGAGATTTACCTTCCAAGTGGAAATGTTTGTCCAGAGTTCATTATCATATCCCTGGACGCGCATGAAGCTTATGACAGGATGGAGCATAAGTATCTGCTGTCTGCTCTTAAGAGTTTTGGTTTCGGCCCGTCTTTTTGTTTTTGGGTACGCAAAGTTTATAAAGGGCCACAAGCCTCAGTTCGTACAAACAGCACCGTGTCCAAATTCTTTCCATTATTCCATTATTCAGGGGCTGCCCCCTGTCCCCTCTGCTTTTTATGTCACCATTGAGCCCCTTGTAGTTACACTGAGAAATGACTCAGGTTTAGTGGGAATTATCAGAGCAGGACAAATACTCAGACTTTGGCTATGTGCAGATGACCTATTCCTCTTTCTGTCTGACCCTCACAGCTCCATCCCAAACACACTAAAAGCCATAACAGAGTTTGGGGGGCTATCTGGTTATTAAATGAATGCAACAAAGAGTATTATTTTCCCAATTTATAAGAAAGCAAGGCAAATGTCGTTTGGTAACCTGACTTTCACAGTATGTAGAGATCAATTTACTTATCTGGGGGTTTCTGTTGCAAAAAAGTGCAGTGATCTTTTTGAATTCAATGTCAAGACGGCCCCTGTGCAGTCAGAGCAACATATGCAGCGTTGGTCTTCTCTTCCTTTATCACAAGCAGAGAGGATAAATTCAGTTAAAATGGTAATTTCGCCTATGTTTCTGCTTTTATTTCAAACTATCCCAGTTTTCATGACTAAATCACTTTCAAAGAATTAGACAAGCATACATCCATGTACATTTGGAATGAAAAGATACCACGCACAAGAAAGGTGTTCCTTGAAAAACAGAAGGAGGAGGGAGGGTTGGCTTTGCCAAATTATTCGCATTATTTTTGGGCTGCTGACATTTCTAAGGTTATTTTTTGGTTCAGAGCTCTTGAAGATGAAGACATGCCACTTTAGGCACTCATTGAAAATTTCTCTATGAACCCAATAAAATTGAGGTCCTTGCCTGTGCCCCACTGTCACTGAAAAAACAATTATTGGGTATCTGGTGACACAGGGGACACTAAAGATTTGGGAAGAGTTTAGGATTCATTTTAAAGGCAGACAGGGCCTACCCATGGCTCCCAGCTTAGCCAATGCTCTGTTTCCTCCTTCTCGTATTGATAATGCATTCCAGCAGTGGACAAGGTGGGGCATGAGTTCAGTGTTAGACCTATTCAGGGAGGGCAGTTTCATGTCTTTTCAACAATAACAGACCATTCATGATGTTCCACAGTCCAGTTTTTATTTAGATATTTACAGGTACATAGTTTTGTCAAAAAACACTTCTCTCCATCCCTTCAGACACCGCAGACAAGTTGGATAGATGATTGTTTAAAGATAGACCCTTTACAAAAAGGAACCAGGTCTGTTTTATATGGGATAATCGACAGAGCTGCAGCCCCTTCACTAGACCGCATTAAGCAGCAGTGGGAAGCTGAACTTGGTGTGAACATATCAGGAGTAACATGGCAGAGAGCAGTAGGACTAGTACATACAGCGTCCATATGTATCAAACATGGGTTATTACAGTTTAGAGTTATGCATAGGCTTCATTGGTCTAACAGCAGACTTGCTAAATTCTTTCCCGGAACAAATGAAAACTGTCCAAGATGTAGGTGTGATTCAGGCACCCTCAGTCATGTGTTTTGGGCCTGTCCAAACCTCGACTCTTTTTGGACTGAATTGTTTGACACCCTGTCAGAAGTATGTGGCACAAAGATTGTGCCAAATACGGTGACAGCTATATTTGGAGAAGTTCAACATGAATGGATCTCAGCTAACCAGAGAGTAGTGTTGGCCTTTTCTTTGCTGCTGGCACCACGACTTATTCTGCTTAGGTGGGAAAAAAGCACAAACACCGGCTGGAAGATGTATTGAGCCACCTCAGAGTGGGGCAGCTAAGATACACGACCAAGGGCTCACTCAAAAAGTTTACAACAATATGGCAACCATTTCTGCATTATGTAGGAAGAACCCATGTCCAAAGACTTCCACTAATTCATTTCAAATCTGTGTGATTTTAGTTTAACCCAAATATGACCCTCTCCTTTGCTGTTTATTTATTTTCTCTCTTTCCCTCTGCATTATGTATTTTAAGCCACTGAGGTGTTTGCAAGTGTATTTGGCCATTATGTATTGTGTCCTGTATGTTTGGAATTGTATGAAAAATTGAATAAAAATATGAAAATAATAATAAGAGTCCACACTAAGCAAAGAAGAAGCCTGCATTAAAACCATGTTAACAGCCTGATTCATAAACAGTTTGGGTCAGAACAGATCATTCTCCTGTCAGCACACACTCTACTATTTTAACTTTGAACTGTATTTTCCACTGTAACCCATATAATAGCATGGCTGACTTGACTGACAGGTGGACAGCCTGTAGCTGTCAGTAGGAGGCCAAAGCCCCGCCTCTTTACCTCATCCTGACCTGAGCTGCTGTAATCTCTGAACCAGACTTCATTCAGACTGAAGATTTCTGCTCTTCAGCTGCTTTGGTTCTTGTGTGTGTGTGTGTGTGTGTGTGTGTGTGTGTGTGTGTGTGTATGTGTGTGTGTGTGTGAGAGTGTGTGTGAGAGAGAGAGAGAGAGCTCTTTGACATGTGGGGGTGCTGGTATCTCCTCTCTCTGGGGAGCCGCTGTGCTCCGTCTTCACCTCAGCAGACAGTCTGGCTCAGCACCTGCTCCTCTCACTGGGGGAGGGGCTGTGAGGGCAAGGGGTCCTTTGTGTGAAATGGGGGTAGGAGTGTGTGTGTGTGTATGTGTGTGTGTGGAGATGAGACAGCACACCCTAAAACAGGGAGTGATGAACTGAACAGACAGTGACAGAGAAAAAGGCTTAGATATGCCTATTACAACAACGCTGCTGTTACCATGGAGACTGTCTGCATATCTGTGATGCTGTTAGCCTCCTTGCTGCTGACTCTGCTCTTTGTTGCTGATATGAAGGGTTTTCAGTCTCCTAAAAATCAAAATTAACCTCTTGTGATCTAATCAAGACCTACATGCTTGATCCTCTCAAACCATTGGCTGTCACGTGTTGTTGGTTGAATCATGTGTGTTTCATGTATAAAGAGTGTCCTCCTCCTGGAGCCTAACTGGTAGACGCTTCTGAAGTAGAGGAGCCTGATTACTGAAGGCTACACCTTCCATACTATTTTATCCCAAGTCCAAACTGCAATACAAGTAAGTATGGAGAATAAATTCAGCTCAATGTCATTTTTCTTATTTGGGTTTCCTGACCCAGTTTCCCAGTTTTCACCCTAATCACATGGTACAGGTGAGGGGTTTTGGCTCCCAAGATGGCTTTTTTTTTTTTTTTTTTATTTTTTATTTTTTTACCTTGTCCTGTTCAGCATCACGACAACAGAATTGTGGTCCGGCTGCCGTATTTTGCAGAACACATTTTACTTTGCCAAGAGGAGCTGTTTGTGTAAAACGCTCCCCTTGAGATTTAAATGATATTTTTATTAGTGTTTTGTAATTTATTTTTTCTGTAAATTGCCAAGGTTAAAGGTTACTGCCTGAACGGACTAGGGTGAAAACAGATCAGGGATAGTGACAGAGGGAAAGAGCAGACAGAGAGGGAGAGATAAACAATAAAACCACAGAAGAGAACAACCACAATAACTGGACGAGTGAACGCAGACAGGGGATCCAAAACCAGCAGCTGATCCTGCAAGAAAAAAAAACAAGGGGAGAAAAAGAGAGACAGCAGACAAAAAGGAATAGAAGGACACACAGTATCCCGAGGTCTTTGACACAACAATCTCTAGGAGCACCTGTGGAGAGATGAACTGGAGAGATCATGAGAATCAATGAGCACAGCAATAACAATTATAAATCTATATGCACGGGAACATATGTATAAACACATACTTACCTACACAAGCAGCTGCATGGGTGTGAATGCAGATTATAAGAGTTGAGTTATGTTTGGTCTTGAGTGATCATGCCAGGGAGTGAACATGCAGGTGTAGTCCTGCTGCCTCCAAGGACCGGATACACACCTAGAGGGCCCCCAGCGCCGGGCAACCGGCAGCTATGACAGAGCGCAGAGCCCAGCCAGACCATCCCAGAGACAGCTACGTACCAGCCAAGGAGGGAGCAGTGAGAGGAGACAGGGGCAGGCGGGAGGCAGTCCCCAGGCCTTGCGGGGTAGGGGTCCCCGGCGGCCAGGGGCAGGGGCCCACCAGCCCCGCTAGACGCCGGGCCCCCGATTGCGTGTCGGGGGCAGGATTCGGGGCCCCTTGAGCCCAGTGGCCAGCCCCCAGCCCGAAGGGGGGGACAGGCCCAGCCCACGAGGGGACAGGACCCGCCCGGGCAGCCACCCACCCTGGGCCGGAGCCCGCCTCCAGCGTTTGCAGCCAGGCCCCAGAGACCATGGAGCCCCCCCCTCCCCAGAACCCAACGCCCCCCGATCTTAACCCGCTGGGACCCCCCTCCCCTCCATACCTTACCCCACCAACCCTCCCTGGAACCCTAGTCCTCACCCCCCATAGTGTGGGCCAGGGGACAACTCAGCNCGCCGCCGGACCCCAGCCAAATCACCTGCCCCGAACTCCGGCCAGCGGGGCCCGCCTACCCCCCCGCCCCAGGGAGCAGCCAGGAAACAGGGGTGTGAGGAGGGCCCCCCTATCCTACCTCCCCCGCTCCGTAGTGTGTAGATGGTTGTGTCCTAAAAGCAGTTAAAATGGTTAAAATTGAGGAGCAGACCGCCACGCAGCTCAGGGGGCGGAGCCTCCCAGATTATCGGCTGAGAGACCCCACCCACCATTTGCCACTTGGTCCACCCCCCAAGGCCCTGGGTGTATGTAGTACACATACACCAAGATGGCATTTTGGCCTGTGTTTTGGTGCCTTAGGGGCACTTTTACATTTGCTTTGGATCCTGAGAGGGCACTTTTGTATATTTTGGCTCCCAAGTGGGCACTCGGTATGTTTTAACAGGCTGAAGGTGCAGATTATTGTGGTTCCCCAACCAGGAGGGCACTTCAGTATTGTCTTGGCTCCTAAGGAGGCACTATCCCACAAGTTTGGCACCGAGGAGGGCACTTCAACAAGCTCTTAAATCTGTTTAACTGGCTAAAGAGGCAGACTACAGTCATTTGGCAACCAGGAGGGCATTTCAGTATTGTCTTTATTCCCAAGAAGGCACATTATAACAAGTTTGGCACCAAGGAGGGCACTTAAGCAAGCATTTGGCTCCCAAGAGGGCACTTGGAGGGTGTTTTGGTGCCCCAGAGGACACATCAGCAAACATTTTGTCTCTAAAGACAACACTTTTGCACACATTTTCCAACAGTCTGGCCAAGACAGGGTTGGCCCCCCCACCCCTTTGTGCACACCACTGATGCTATGTCCACCCCTGTAGGTTTGTTGTGGCTGTGCTTCCCTTTATCTTTCATGTAGTGGTGTTATAGATACCACCACTGTCAATTTCAATAAGTAAACATTGGCAATTTTTAATTCAAGTAGAGGTGAGTAATCAGATTAACAGTTTTCATATATTTACAGGTTTATCTGTAATAATTTTCAGCCAATCATCAGACTTCAAAGTTTGACCTCAAAGGAAATTGATCTGAATGTGAGACTGCTAGTATGCAGAGTTTGGAGATAAATCCATGACATTTAGACAGCCAGGCCTGGGTAAAGTAGTTCTTCATGAAACAAGTTTGAATGCTGCACTACACAGAAAATACACAGATGAAGATTAGAGGAGATTCAGAAAGAAGAAGTCATTCGAGAGACAGAGACAGCTTCCTCCTCTGAACAGTGTTTGGTGTCAGTGTGTAAGCATAGACCTGCAGCTCTTGATCCTTGTAAGTCCAGTTTTATTGTTGTTCTGAATAATCACAGAGCTTTTGTGACGGGCACGCAGACTGAGGCCTGCTACGGTGTTATGTAACTGAACACGTGGGCTCATAATCCTCTACACAGCTGTCTTTAAGTCAAACCTGAAACATCATCTTGATGAATAAAAGGTGCTGATTTTACTTTGCACCCTCCACCCCCCTCCCCCCTCCCCGCTGTGTTTTTAACCGCTCATCACAGTGGATGTATTGATCTTAATGGAGAGGATGCTTGGTTACTGATGGTGGAGCGCCTAACAGCAGCTCTCTGAGCTCTGATTGGTCCAGGCTGCAGCCTCCCTGATCCTATTGGCTGATCCCACCAATGCACTTTTCTTATTACATACAGGGCTCCTCCCTCTGGTAGGAAACAGGGGATGAGAAAGGGCATGTGTGCCCTGTGTGCTGGCTTGCAGGTTTGCTGTTTGCTTTGTAGTAGCAGATTTGAATCCCCCAAAACACACCCATAGCTGGGCTCTCATGACAACTTGTGGAAGAATTCATGTAATTCATTTATTACATTATCAAGTGTAAAAAATGTAATTTTCCCACCGTGGACCTGTTGTCTTATCTTTCTTCTTTTTATTCTTTATCAAGCCTCAAATATAGAGTGGGACTGAAAAGAACTGCCCCCCCCCCTACACTTTTAACTGTGATTGTAAACATTTTGAATAACACATACTGCACAATGGCAGCCAAATCAGGCTCCAGTAAGAAGATTCTTCTGGCTTCAAAATCATCCAACCATGACAGGCAGAGCCATGCTGTCCATTCTATAGACAGTCTATGACTACAACCTTACATTTACACTATGAGCAGGGAATATAGTAGATATAAGATCCTGCTGTACATTGGACAAATGGTTGATGCAGGCCAATGGCAAAGCTCCATGGCATGGACTGAGTTCTTCCTGTCTGAGTCCCATGACATAGACTTTCTTGTAGGACTCTAAGGTTTCAAAATTGAAGGGTTAATTGAAATGAAATAGATTTTTTTTTTTTTTTAATTTCCAGTTATCTGCCTGAGGAAGGGAAATTAACCTATGACAACAGAAGGTTTAAATAACTGAAAAGTTTAACTGAGTAAATACAAATTAAATATTTCAAACAATACCTGTCAAAGTTAAGTTACCCAGATCTAAATCAGCTCATCGAAGCCAAGGGTTGACAAGAAATCTTATTTAATCAGGATTACTTCTGTTGGTTTTAGAACAACACAATTTATTTTTTGATCTGACATAAACTTTTAAGGAAGCCATTTTCATTATATTTGTATGTTCAAACATCAAGTTTCATTCAACAGTGTACTAATGTCTGAAATTCTTTAAGAGAAAGCCAAATGTCTTTAAGTTCTTTAAAATGTATCAAATTTCATTTACATGATTTTATATTTTATTCTTTGCTTTTCAGTTTTTTAGTTACACTATTTTTTCAGTATTTGTGTTGAAATATATGCCTTTGTTTCCTGACTGTTTTTATCTGATCTGTTTATGCATTTTGTTCAAAGCTTTTTGTGTTGTAAATAATTTCTGCAAGATATGAATTGAAGTACTTTGCATACCATGCAATTGTTTGTACAGTTGACCGCCCCTTGCACTGTTTCTCGATTTGTTATTGAAAAGTGCTCCCATGCTGAGCAGCTCCAACCTGAGTGTAGCTGAGGACAGAGGGTCCCCCCAAATCCTTCGGTGTGTGTGTGTGTGTGTGTGTGTGTGTGTGTGTGTGTGTGTGTGTGTGTGTGTGTGTGTGTGTGTGTGTGCCTGTCAGTCCGCGCTGAGGGCTCACAGCTCCGTGCAGCCTCGCTCTAGTACCTAAACACAGTGAAGCCTCAGCTTCTGCCGCTCGCGCTGCTGCTGTGACTTTGTTTGTGCTCATCGCTTGGATTTATCAGGGAGTTTTGTTGAAGGCTTGTTCTGCTGGAGGACCTGAAGTGAGCGGTGAGTGGATCCCTGAAGCTCAGCATCAGGGAGCGTTTGTTGACATTATTTCACATTCAGCGCCATTTGCAGACAGGTACACCTACCGCCCCTTTTATTGTTCCCACCGTCTAACGCGATGCTTTTCTTTGAAGAGCCCGGGGATGGAGGGCACAGATTGAATAAACATGTCGCTTTTTTGAACATGCTGTGAAATGTGAGACTAAAGCGCTGTTCAGAGGAAAAGAAGGGGATGAGATGTGATGCTGAAATTCACGTAAACACCGACGCTCCTGGTGTTTCTCATCCAGGCTGACGCACTGACACCATTGGTTGGCTCTAAATCATAACAGCTCTTCCTTTGTATAGATGTTCATCCTCTAACAGTGATCTCCGTCCTCAGCCGTGCAGCCTGCAGTGTCTGCATCCAGCTCTCAGATTTAACTCAGACAGAGCCAGCAGCTGATGAAGATGATGATGATGATGATGATGATGATGATGGCTTCATGTGTTTGTGCAGCAGCTGCTGTAGTTTCATCATGGAGACTGTTGTCGGTACAATCAGTAGATCAGATCTGGAGTCAGTCTGCGGGTCCGGGGCTGGGCTTTAAATACTTCCATGTTTGCATAAAGAAACGCGCGAGCCCATTTCAGTTATTGATGAGATTATTCTATCACTGTAATGTTGTGATCTCAGATCTGGTGGTCGATGAAGAACTGAGACAAAATTCAGAATCTCGACTTTCAGCTCATTATTCTGAATTTATTATCCCGAAAAAGTTCACTTTCTTTTTCATAATTTTAACTCGATCTCCAAGTTTTGACTTTATCATCTCAAAATTTCCACCTTTTCGCTCAAATATCATACTTTTTTTCCCATATTTTTTCCTGACTCTTTTCCTCGAAGTTTTGACTTATTACACTCAAAATTTCCATTATTTTTCTCCATAATATTGGACTTTTTTCCCCTCATGGATTTGACATAATCTCCACATTTTGACTTCTCCAGCTCAAACATTTCAGGTTTTTCAACCACATTTCTGACCCCTTTCTCATTATTTCATTTCATTGTCTTTTTTTTTTTCCTCACAATTTCAACTGTTTTACCTCAGAATTTGCAATTTTGCATTTTTTCTTGAATAATTTGCTTGTATTGCCTATTTGACTCCTCCCCATAGTTTGAACCTTTTCCTCATCAATTTGACTATTCTGACTTCCTTTTCTTACAATTTCAATTTGTTTCATCTCAAAGTTTTTACTTCTTTCTCATAAATTTGACTCATCTCATGATTTTGACTTTTTTTACCCATAGTTTTGACTTTATTGTCTCAAAATTTTGACTTTCTAACCCGTAAATTTGACTTTTTTATCTCAAAATTTTTGTTCACATGGGCCACAAAAGAAAATAGAAGTAAATCAAAAATGAAAATAAAAAAATCCAAAAAAGCAAAGTTTGGCATTTTTGTTGTTTAGATGGCAGAAATGGGCTTCCATAGTTGCTGTTCTCACTTCACAAAATGTAAGTAGAGAAGTGAACAGGTTGATAAGGTCACATCAGGCTGAAGGAAGTCACCACCTGACAGAGACAGCAGAGAAACATCCTGTCTTTATTCTAAATCATTTTATAACAAGCTCTGGTCTGTCCACAACAGATGCTGTTTGCTGTTTCAGTCACTTTTCACACTTTCTGTTTTGCTGCTTTTGGACCATTTTCTTGCTACTTTCTGACTAATTTCCTTTTAATCTCCAAATTTCTGCCCTTTTTCACCCATTTTTGCTGCTCTTGACCTTTTTTGTCACCTTAGAATTATTTTTGTCGTCTTCTCAATGTTTTTACCACTTTTCACCACTTAAAGTGTTTCTCTTGCAAAGCTAGTTTTCAAAAATTTGTTTTTTTGGTTGAACAGGGTTGAGTTCAGGATTTTGGGGAAGAAAACATCCACTTGAAAAGTTGTGTCTGGTATTCTGAAACAGTCCCAGGTTAGAGACCGTCTGTGATCCAAAGATCGCAGCAGGCCTTATTGCCATTGAACTTCTTTGTGATTAATTTGACACAGAGTTTCCACACTAACAGGACACTTTAAATGTGAAGGAAGCAGCCCTCCCCTGTTGCTCTGACTTTAAGGAGAAATGAAATGAGCAGCTGAAAGAAAAAAACATACAGACAGAGCTGGATGTGACACCTTTTGTCTGATTTGTGAAATATTTAGTGATGTCCTCTTTTATTTCATAGCACCAGCTCTGCTCTCACAGAGATATTTGTGGACAGAAGAGAAGAAAACAGTCTTTCTGACATTAAAGTATACTGGTTTTAGAGGAATAGATGTGGGGGTGAGGTTGTTTTAGAGATCAGAGGTGTTCTTCTAGGGAACAGGGTTCATTGTGCTCTCTGAGGCATGCTGGAGAATCTGTGTGAGTGTAGAAACACTTATTTCTACATGGGAGGAAAGTCTTTTATTGTCAGGACAAAAACACTTCATTCCAAATGAATAAAGTCTTAAAATGTCAGGATACAAACAGTTAATTCAACATGGTAGAAAAAACTTTAAATGTCTGGATAAAAACAGTTCATTTAACATGGGAAGAGTCTTCCGATGTCAGGATAAAAACAACAAAAAAAAGGTTTTTCCTCAATGGAAAGTCTTCAAAAGTTTGTATAAAACACTTGATTCTCCACAGAAAAAAAAAAAAAATTAAAGAGAGGCTTTTTAGCCAAATCTAAATCCATTCACTCAAACATCTAAATACCACCTCAGCCATTATTCCACGTTTTTACCTGAGTAATGTGGTGTCCACATGTGTCTGAACTTACTGTGTTATTTGTGTGGTAGCACCAGAGCTCTACACACAGAGGAAGCATTAAAAAGACACACAATCATAGCTCTGCCCCCATAGGCTTGTACAGTAGGCACTCAGCATGATGGGTGCATCACTTCACCTGCTTCTCTTCTTACCCTGATGCACCCATCACTCTGGAACAGGGTAAATCTGGACTCATCAGACCACATGACCTTCTTCCATTGCTCCAGAGTCCAATCTTTATGCTCCCTACAGAACTGAAGCCTTTTTTTCTGGTTAGTCTTACTGATTAGTCTTAGTCTAATTTCAACCCCTTGAGGTCCTTTTGCATTGTGTGTGTGTGGAAATACTCTTACTTTCACTATCAAACATACTCCTGAGTAAGGCTGCACAATTTGACCTAAAATCAAAACCTCGATATTTTGATTTCTCCTGTAAATCACTATACTAAATGTTCAATTCAACCATATAATTAATAAGATGACACCAGTATAACGATTCAAGCAAACCTTTTGGTCAGATATCTAAAATTTGTTGCCAAAATTGGAAAAATCAAAATCAGGTTAAGTTTAACAAACCTTTTACTTCAAAACACACTTCATATACTTACATATTTTTCATTCCAGTAAAATGTCTCATTCAGATTTATTTATCTGGCTGAATGTTTTTCATGGCTGTCTCAATAGATTTCTAAAAATACAACCATGAGGACCAAATAAAATTTGAAAATAACACAGACTAAAACTGGGGATGACTTATTCTAACTTTTATTTCCATAAATCATCTACCTGTATATTGTTGGTCGTACTACAAGGACTCTGTTAGTGACTTCTGTCTCTGAGCCTGGGCTCTCCCTGAAGTTTTGTGTCGTAATGTTAGTTTTACAGCATGCTCTTATTTTGAAGGACACAGAGGTTTATAACAGGAAGTTAGTTGGGCAAAAAAACGAGACGCATGATTGCTCTGTGAAACATCTGTCGTAATCTTGAACGTACAACACGACAGTTTGAGGATCCCCCCCCCACCTCTGTTTACTTTGCAGCTCAGAGTTTTATTTTTGTTCTGTTATTAGATGTTTGTGTACGTTTGTGGTGTGGCTGCAAAACTTCATTTGTTTTCTAAAAACATCTCAGCTTGCAGTATTTTGGTATTCTGCTGTAAATAAATCCAAATGAAGCTCATACAGAATGAAACTGAACCTTAAAGACACGTGGTGTTTGTTTCTCTCTTTTGTCGGAGAGCTGGGACAGAGTCAGGTGAGGATCACACAGGCAGCAAAGCAGCGTCTTTTCTTTGGTCCCTCAATACAGAAACACACATGCACAGGAGAGTTTTCTGGATGGGCGGGGGAGTGAGCTGCTTGCTGTGAGAAACACCAGTAGAGAGTGAAAGAAACGCAACTATGAAGAAAATGACATACTGACGTCTTAAAACATTTACCTGACCATTTATACTCGATGGTCGCGATATGGTCATTTTTTACATCCCTTGTGCAACAACCTACCATATATTGAGTATCCCCCAGCCTTACTCCTGAGGTTTCTTTTTATTTCCATTGGATTTGGCCAAATGTCTAAGTGATCACCGTCCACAATCATTTGGGATTTTTTCCGACCACATTTCTTCCTGGAAGACGATGGTTCCTCACCATCCTTCCAGTTTTTATTAATGCGTTGGAAAGTAACCATTTCTGCATCAGCCCCCTTAGATTTTTTCTCTGCTTGATACCAATGAGTTGACCTTCTTGAACTGACTAACATCTTTTCCACAACCACGGGATGTGTCTTTCTCCGTGGTTGGTTAAGAAATGAGAAGTTATTACATCAGCTGGACTCAAATAACTTATTTCCAGCTGAAAGATAATCACCCATGCAGTAATGTAATGGGAGGCTTGTAAATATTTGCTCAGTTAAACCCAGGTGGCAACTTTTTTGGTCTTGCAGTGTAAATTTATAAGTAATTATAATTATTAGTGTATCTACTTGAACCCATACAATAATTCAGTTTTATTAAAGGGGAATGTGTAGGAGAATCAAATCCCAAACAGTCCACGAACCAGTACCATACATTGAATGCACTTCAGTTTGTTGACCACTAGGTGTCCTACTGGGGCACTGTGTGACATTAAAACCTTGATGCGTTATGAAAAACATTTTGAAGCTTCGTCAAAGCTTTGATCAGCCATCACTAAAAGCTGGGAGCCTGTAGCAGTTGGGTTTTTGGCCCTGGATCTTTATGTAGGCTTTGAAAGCTGGGATTATCACTTGCATGCATATGATGAGCTCCTCCATTGTTGCTTTGAGGGCTTCTGCATGACGCTAGCGTCCTTGGGTAAACGGTTATGTATGCAGTGGTGTAGTGATGTTATACACACTGAGGTACCTCCACCTCGGCTTCTTGTGATGGAAAACTGAACTCATTCTGATGGAGAAATGCCAGCAAAAGCACAAGCAGCTGGTCCTTTTGACCCAACAGGGGTATGAGATAAAGGGCCAAGGGTTTCACACATGGAACTGGGAAAACCAGAGAAGGTTCCATTCCTCCTTTGCACCGGCCCCGTTACTGTGGATCAGAGGCTGCACAACTGATAACAGCCTTCTCAGAGTCGGAATGCTGAACACCTGGTTTAATGCTGGTGTTGGTCTTGAACACATTCGTCCTGTGTTACTTTCTCAGTGAACAGTTTTAAAAATCAGCAGTTGGTCAGAGTGCTGGAGACAGAGTTGTTTTGAGGAGTTGATGAAAGTGAGCTTTTTAAAGCTGGTGTTGTGTTGAAAGGTTGGAGCAGCATGAGCTGGAAGCAGATGCTTTTTAATTAATTTGCACTAACAGACACCAATGTATCACTGAATCACTTTAATTACAGCTGTAATTGTGATTTTGATTTGACCAAGTGTTATCCTCTGGTCTAAAAATATGAAAACTGCTGAAATGCTGAAACTAGAGGTTTCACTAGAGGCTGGCTGAAAGAACACAGGAAACCACACACACACACACACACACACTGAGCCCATGAAGGTGTTTGTAAACATGTTTACAGCCTGGTACAAAGCACGTCTGCACATCTCATCTCTCATACTGCACAAGGGGAGGACTTTTTTATGACTTGTCATTTAAGAAGTGATTTCACTTGTGAGTTCTGTCCATGTAAGGGCCTCATATAAAGGCATGGCCGACTCCTGTGACAGGTGGGCCCCTGTAGCTGTCTACATAGCCCCGCCTCTTTACCTCACCCTAACTCGAACAGATCTGGCTGAGTTCAGCATTTCCAACATGGTCCCCATCAACAAAGGGCTATGTCACAGAGTCACTACACAGTATTCAGGGCACCCCCCCTCTCCCAATGCTTTACAGGCCTGGCAGGCTATAAAAACATAGCTAGTGACTGGAGGACCCCAACTGAATCAAAACATCTTGTTTAGCGACTGCATTGACATGTCAGTTTTGAAATACCTGTGTTTATTTGTACTGGTTACTTGTTTCAGTACATGCAGCTTGTTTACAATATCATGGCATGTTGTGTTCACTCATATGTCCACTAGATGGCATCATAGAGTGCTAATCTGTTGAATTTCTAAATGAACAACTAGTCTCAAGGAACCCGTCTCTGAGAGGTATTGTGCAAACTGCCTTTTTTTGTCTTCAGCTACAACTGAGTAAAAAAATCACCCACACAAACTGATACACACCCATGCAGATGGACTGTCAGCACACAAACAGCCTGATGCATCCCACAAACATGATAACTTTACATGTTAACAGGTACAAATTTGATGTGTTGATGCAGATGTTGAACTGTGTTTGGTCCAGTTGGCGTCAAGTGACTGCACAACGTAACCACTGTCAACTAGAAGCCTGGGCTCTGTATTATGGTGCATGATATTTTGTTTCAATTTATTCACTTTCTGCACCCGTTTTCTCTCCAGGTGATGGAGCTTGAGATTCCTGTGAGTCATGGAAAACTGCTACAGCGCCATCAAAAGGAAGATACAGACAATAAATATGAGCACAATACATGCTCCTCATTGACACCTAAAAGTGAAATAGAAAAAAATAATCTTTTGGCCCTGGATAAAGCTTGAGTTTTTATTTTCATTGCATATTTAATCTCAACCTTCTGTGATGTTCACACAAAGTTTGGAGCTTTAGAGCTCCTGACTGTAGCTACTTGGAGCAGCTCATCCAGCACAGAGTGGTCTCTGGGAATCAGAAGGTTAATATTTACCCACAGTCCTCCTCTTTTTAGAGCTGAGTATTCAGTGGACTGATCAGGTTCTCTGAGTGTTTGTACCTTACTCTGCTTTCTGTCCTGTTGACCTCCTTCGATCAGGTGTCTCTGGGTCTTGATGTTGATTGGTGAACGTGTCACATGAAAAGGTTTTTCGCTCTTTTCCTTCTTTGTCTTTAAATATCTGCAGCCTCTGTTTCATCTGGGTCAGCCCCACTCACTGTTTCTGGGATCTTTCCACAGCTTGTTCTGGCTGTGTGTGTGTGTGTGTGTGTGCGTGTGTGTTTGTGTGTGTGTGTGTGTTTGTGTGCGCGTGTCACACACACACACCCGTCCCGGACTGCCGCCATCCCCACCCCCGACCCGACCAATAGCTCCGTAGGTCGCCAGCCTATCTGTAGGTCGAAGGACAGGTCGTAATCGAAATTAGGGTGTGACCCTTGCTAATTAAAATTTCGCCGAAAACCTGGAATTCGAGTGAAAGTCGCGAGACTGTGTGAAAGTGTGTGTGTGTGTCACACAAACACACACACACACACACACACACACACACACACACACACACACACACACACACACAAACATACATAAACATACAGAAACATACAGAAACACACTTATGTATGGTGTTATTTTTCAGGGAATGTGTCTGTTTGAAACTGAGAAGAAAACTGGGTCAAATGTCAGAGTCAGAGCTGTTTGTGAGCTCTGTGTTTGATTCTCTGTGTTCACATCAGAGGATGAGTCTCTTTGTACAAATTGGTGAAAACTTCTGACCCTTCATGAGGGTGTTCTCAGTGAGAAAGTCATATTTTTGTTTCAGTTTTAAAAATGTTTCCTCATGTCAAATATGAGGTTTACTTCTGTGTGTTTGATCGTTTTGAATGTGTTGTGTATACATTGATACGGACAACACACAGTCATCTCCTTCAGCTGTTAAAAACCAAACTAAGACAGCACCTGTTTGGATCTCCCACCAGCACACCAGTGTGGTTTCCCCATATATGTTAGAATCAAGCGAGCACTGTGTTTATTTTTGGTACAGTAGGAGATGTATAACATGCTACATGTATTGAACAGGAATCTCTTGTGAGAAGGTGATGGTAATTTCTTTGTGTGTTCAGTTTTACAGCTTCTTGAATAGAACTACAAACAAAAAAATCCTGAATTAGTGTGGAATCTGGCTACCGTATTGTAATGTAGAGAAGGCTAAGGGAATTGTTTAGCAAAAAGGCTAACGATGTCGATGGAGTAAACCATTTCTTATCCATTCTTAATTTGAGCCAGTTCTCAATCCCCATGCTGACATGCTGGAGTATGATTGTTGACATGGTTCAAGTCAATGTGGAGTGTGGGCAGTTTCTCCTTCATTCTTTGTGAAATGGCAGTCCTGAGAGAAAAGTAAAATTATGTTGTGGAGCAGACATGGAGCCAGAGTCAGAGGCCCAATCCCAATTCTACCCTTAGTCCTTCCCCTTTTTCTACCCCTTCCTCTCGGCTCTCAAAACTTATAAAAGCTGCTCACCAGCTTTGTTGAGGGCAGATGCAACAATTGTTAATTATCTGACAAAATGCTGCTTCCTGTGATGACAGACTATGATTATAAATTCACAGTAACCAGACTTTACTACAATGTACTTCAATACACAAGTGACCACAGCTGAACAAGGAAAAACAAATTTCACAGTATTAAGAAGCTACATGAGCTTATGGAGCTCATTAATATCTTGTCAGTATGTCCAGTCATTCATGAAAGTCACCACACTGTTGTGAAATCCGTTACCCTAGTGCGGTGTATACACTCACAGTCTAATTTATTAGGTAAACCTCACGAGTACCAGATTGGACCCCCTTTTACCTTCAGAACTGCCTTAATCCTTCATGGATTCAATAAGGTACTGAAACATTCCTCAGAGAGTTTGGTCCACATTGACATGACAGCATCACACAGTTGGTGCAGATTTGTCGGCTGCACATCCATGAAGCCAATCTCCCGTTCCACCACATCCCAAAGTTTCTATTGGATTGAGATCTGCTGACTGTTGAGGCCGTTTGAGTACAGTGACCTCATTGTCATGTTCAAGAAACCAGTCTGAGATGATTCCAGCTTTATGACATGGGGCTGTGTTATCCTGCTGGAAGTAGCCATCAGAAGATGGGTACACTGTGGTCATACAGGGAGGGGCATGGTCAGTAACAATACTCAGGTAGGCTGTGGCCTTTAAACCATGCTCAATTGGTACTAAGGGGCCCAAAGTGTGCCAAGAAAATATCCCCCACACCATTACACCAGCAGCAGCCTGAAGCATTGATACAAGGCAGGATGGATCCATGCTGTCATGTTGTTTGGATTATCTACTCTTAAATGCCTCTTCCAAGAACAGTGGCATGCACAGACTTTTTGAATAGGCTAAAAGAAAAAAAAAAGGCACATAAAGTGTGTACTCACCCCCAAGAGGGCAGTTGTATTTTGCCCAAAAGGAAGGCATCTGAGTGTGTGATTTTGTCTCCCAAATGTGCACGCGAGCATGCACTGTTGCTGCCGAGGAGGGCTGTTTGATGATTTGACAACCAAGAAGGCACTTCAGCACCTGTTTTGGCTCCCAGAGGTCATTTCAGTATGTGTTTTGTCTACAAGGCAGCAGCTAAGCGTTCTTTTGCCAACCAGGAAATCTCTTTGGCACCAAGCGGGCACTTTTGCAAGAGTTTGTTGACAATTGGGCCAGAGGAAGATGAACCCTTGTGCACCACTGTCTAAGAGCCTTAAATCTTAAACATTTACAGGAGGCAGAAAGATACAAGCTTTTTTGCTGCTGTCTGAGCTATAACACATTTACGTTACATGTGCTTTGTGGATAAGGCTGTAAGTGATGCCAGCTTTATTTGTGTAGTACAGAACTCAAGAATCCATCCCATAGTCTCAAGCATCCTCAAAGTTGCTTTCCCCTGCTCTGAATATGAATAAAGCATAATGTATCAATAAATGAAGGATTTTTGTTGATATTACACTGATATAAAAACAGTTGCACCAATACACAAGCAGCTTCACATGTCAAAAAGGTTCACAGTGCCACCTTTTGGAGAGTGAGACTTTCTTAGCCAGAAGTCTGATTCTCTTCTTCACAGACAAAACTAGATCCCAGCTTTGACTTTATCATGGAGTTATGACCTCAGTCAGATCGCTGTGGTTGACACAGCAACTCAATGGGTTATTTTTCCTTTCCATGCCTGAATCAAAATGTGCTTTATTTAAGCATTTGTAACTGGAGCGTGGAAGAAAAGAACTATATATTTACATTGATGAAAATAAGTTTGTGTACTCGACATGGGATTTACATTTTGAATGACAAACGTTGCACCATGAGGATTTCCCAGTAGAGCTGCCAAAACAAATTTACAGGTAGCAGACTAAATGAAGGACCCAAAAACATCACTCCTCCTTTCACTACCCTGAACATACTACTGAGTAGTATCTTGTCTGTCCAGTCTGTCAAGGCTTTAACCTGTAGCCTAATCTTAAAATTGTAAATTTTATCATTTCACTGAACAGGGGCTTAGTAAAATCAAATTTTATATAGAAATAAACAACATTATAACTATTCACCAACACCCTAGAAGGCTTCTTTTTTGTATATAGCCTAATTCAGGGAAGATCAATTTTATATTTTATTATGAAACACTAGCTTTTATTTCATTGTCAGAATAGCTACTACTCAACAATTACAAAACAATTATCTGCCCTATCTGGAAAAGTCAGCAGGCAATAGGTGTAGGACAACCTACTTACATTGTTTGTTTGTTTGTTTATTATTTGTTTTCTTTAAAAAAAGGAATTTTGTTGATTTGAAGTCACCCACTCTGTCACTGTAGGCAGATGGAAGTCACTGTGAATCTAAGAGGGTCATATCCTCCCTGTTCCTAGTGCCGTCTGTGGCCATGTGTAATCCGGGGGTCCCTTACGATGTTTGCCAGAGGGCCAGAATTTTACTGGACAGTCACCTTGGGGGCTGGACCCTCAAATAAAAATTAAACATAGATGAAATAAAAATGAAATTTTGGCATAACATTGATATTTGATGTTTCTTGCTCATATACTTTTCCATGTCATTACAAAACTTAAGGCATTTTTAGCCTTTATGAGTCAGGCTCCTGTCCCCAATACGACTGTCAAGTAATTTTGGAATCCAGTCGCGGGCCGGATTGGACACTTTCGGCGGTTTGGTGGGCCGGATTTGGCGTGTGGGCCACCAGTTGATGATCATTGGTGTAAACCATGGACTGGCTCATAAGTGGACATTGTTTCCGTGATGACACAGTCTATCTCTGGAGCCCAGTTATGAAGCAAAATGACTGGCACAGCTATATTGGTATTGGGACGAGTGCCCAAACTCACAGCTATTGGGCGCCCGTCAGTCACTTTTTTTTTTTTTTTGGCTTGGTGTGTATGTGACTTCCTGTGCCTCTGTAACCAGCCTGAGGCACTTAGTCTCATATTTTCAGACCGGAAATTGCAGCTTGGTCTAAATGTAGTGGCTATAAGAACACAATTACCTTTTCACTGCAAGTAGCATGTTGGTGCTAGGCCCGTTGTTCCCACTCCGTCTTGAACGTGACTGGATGATGACAGAGAAGCAGCATTGTAGTGTTCCAGAAGTGAAGGAGACATTGAATGACGGAGGTTTTGTGGATTTGGTCTAATGTGCTTGATGATAAATTAAAACATCTTTGGGTTTTTGACTGTTGGATAAATTCAGGGACACTGAGGGGGGATATTTCACATTTTTAGAATTATCTGTGAAATGAATCATCAGATCACAGGAAGTGAAGTCAGGATTGTTGCAGCGCCTCAGGGAATAGATTCGTTTTTCACTGCTGCAGAACACAACGCCTCACTCCTTATTCCTCATTCCTCACCCCAAACAATGACAGGTCACTAACACGTCACTGACAAGTCACTGACAAGTCACTGACAGGTTAGTGATGCTGCTTTGCCAACATGAAGCTCCCAGAGTGTGCAGCCAGTGCCCCCACAGTGAGCTCAGAGTGTGCCGATGTGCACTGAGCAGAGCCCAAAATAACACAGAGCTGACAGAAGCACTTTCTAACGCTGCAGGAGTCTCACCTGCACACACCTGCTCTGTCTGCAAGCACAGCACTGAGCCCCATCCTGGGTGATGAGCTGCTAACTTAGCACTGCTGACCCATAATGCTCTGTGTTGTATGCTTTAAATTGGTCTTATTTTTGTTTGGGGTTTAAGAGTAGATTTTTCATGCAGGCGGACTCAGAGGGATTTAATCTGTTGTGGATAGCAGGAGGAGGAGTCTCTGTGCTCCTCTGCCCTGAAAAGCTGCAGACTCATGTGTTTTTTTTGTTCGGCATCTGCCACCTTAGACCTCACACTGACCATACAAACATTAGCTGCAGTAGAAAGCAGTGTCCTGTGTGTGTGTGTGTGCGTCGTGTGTGTGTGCATGTGTCCTGTGTGTGTGTGTTGTGTGTGCGAGTGTCATGTGTGTGTGCTTGTGTCGCGTGTGTGTGCGTGTGTGTGCATGTGTGTGCCTGCACACCTGCGTCACAGCCTCCTCAGGGCACCTGGAGCTGTGATCTCACACCCTCTGTTCTCTCCTCTGTCAGCATTTGTGTGCGTGGTGGCGAGCTTTCTCTGCAGGGGGCAGCAAAGTGTTTTATCAGGAGCCAAACGCTGATTAAAGTATTCAAAAACCAAACAGCTCAAAGATGAACAGAATATGGATTCAGTTAGAGGACTGTGCCAGGGTTAATGCTGCTTTGTTTCTTCAGCCTACTGCTGTCTGCCTCCCTCTACCTCCCTTTGCCTCTCTCTGTCTCTCACCCCTCTGTGTTTTGTATGTTTTTGTTGCCTTGATTGGATGAATCACACACATAGAAATAGCACCTGACACAAACCCAGGCCTTCAGCTGCAGCACAAGTTTGGCTGAAACTCAAACAGTGAATAGAGATGAGGAAAGTTTCATTTTCCCTCAGAGATCAGTCAAGATATTCACTTAAAAATCCAATCTGGGTTTTCAGGGGTCTTCTTTTTAATCACCATGACCTGAAAACATTACATCTGGAGCATCTAGACACTCAGATGCTAATAATGGGTTCTTGAAATGTCTGAAGTAAAAGTCATTTGGAGAGCATTTACTGTTTAACAGCCACATTTTATTCCTTAGGGTACACTGCCTGGCCAAAAAAAGAAGCCCCCACCAACAAAAAGTCACACACACTGATAATTGGTCGGTCCTCCTATAGCTCTGATTACAGCACACATTCACTGTGGTGTTGTTTGATTAAGCTTCTGCAATGTCACAAGATTTATTTCCATCCAGTGTTGCATTAATTTCTCACTAAGATCTTTTATTGATGATGGTAGAGTCTGACCACTGCACAAAGTCTTCTCCAGAACATCCCAAAGATTCTCAATGGGGTTAAGGTCTGGACTCTGTGGAGGCCAATCCATGTGTGAAAAAGATGTCTCATGCTCCCTGAACCACTCTTTGACAGTTTGAGCCCCATGAATCCTGGCATTGTTATCTCAGAACATGCCTGTCTCATCAGGGAAGAAAAAATCCATTGATGGAATAACCTGGTCATTCAGTATATTCAGGTAGTCAGCTGACCTCATTCTTTGAGCACATACTGTTGCTGAACCTGAGCAACTGCAGCAACCCCATATTATAGCTCTGCCCCCACAGGCTTGTACAGTAGGCACTAGGCATGATGGGTGCATCACTCCACCTGCCTCTCTTCTTACCCTGATGCGCCCATCACTCTGGAACAGGGTAAATATGGACTCATCAGACCACATGACCTTCTTCCATTGCTCCAGAGTCCAATCTTTCTGCTCCCTAACAAACTGAAGCCTTTTTTTCCAGTTAGCCTCACTGATTAGTGGTTTTCTTAAGGCTACACAGCTGTTCAATCCCAATCTCTTTAGTTCCCTTTGCTGTGTAATTATCCAATAAGAGACTTGTGCTTGTTTGATTTGTTGAATCCAGACTTTTTTTTTGAGCCAGGTAGTGTATAAATGACAGTCTGAGATTTCACAGAAATTCTGTGAAGATTTCTGTTTTCACCAATCACTTACTGGTTGTCCATTTGTTCAGACTACTTTTTGAACTGGTGAGTGACAGAAAACAATTCAGTTTTATTTATGTTAACATACAGTACTATGTTTTACTGCTGACACTGATTTGGCTTGTAGAGGTGGTCCTTAATTTGTCTATTTAGGCCTTTTCAGTAATTTTGGTTGTTGTGATCATTACTTATCTAGTGTGTGTTGCTGTAAACTTTCTTTTGTAATCATATCTGCTCCCTTAACGCAGTGAGAGCAGAATTGATTGATTAGAATTCACTTAAACCATTGCAGATGCTGATGAGTGTCAGATTGGCATGTGTTGATTTGCAGTATGAACTTTCAGAACCATGGAGAGCTCCATTCTTTATGGTCTCAAGCAGTGATTCTCAACCTTTTTCAGACACTCCCAATTCAACATGCCCTATGAACAGACCCTGTGAACAAAAATTGGTGCAGATATACCGAAAAACCAACTGAAAATATGCTCTTTGAGTATTTGTTCTACTCCCCTAATTGGTTGTTATCAAAACTTTGCCTCTGGGGGTGAACTTCTGCTCAAGATATTACGGCCCATCCCTTGATGCAATGAATAACATGGGCATGAAATCTCATTTGATGCTTGTTTTTCATGACATTCTGTCTAAATTCATAACTTCTAATATTCTAAAGGTTTTTCTTTCCCGTTGCTTACACACCCCAACAATACAGCCCACTATTCGTGTCTGATTTCTGGATCACGCACTTAATATAACACTGAGACTGTTTCTTATTGAGACGCAAGTCTTTCCAATTGGCACAACTACTTTTTTGGCACATTACTTTTGGATTTATTGAAAAACATATCAGCGACTTAATAATGCTTTAACATGATCAACAGAACAACAGTAGTTGCAGTTAAAATGTAAACAATTAACAGAAACTTTATTGCTATTTTTCATTGAAAAAACAACTATCAACACAAACTAATAAAAACTAATAACAAATCACAGTGGGCAGAAAATCAGCCCACATTTCATTTTGAACATGTATTTTGCTGAACATGGGAAAAAAAATCAAGTGAAGATTTTTTTTTGTCTTTCTGTGTTTTCAAGTGTTTCTTTTGGGTCTTTATAGATCATACACTGTCGATCCACTCACTCTGCCTCTAAATAATGGAACAAGAAAACCACGACAAAATCTCCCTGTCTGAAATTCTGTAAATCAATATGAGTTATATTTTTCTAAAATGATTTGTGACCCCCAGAAATCATCTCATGACCCGTATTGGGTCAGGACCCCAAGAGTGAGAATGGCTGGTCTGAAGTACAGTGTATTGTTCAGATATTAGTCTTTGGGGAGACAGATTTGTTATCGTCTATACTGTATTATTTGTTGGGTATTCTTATGGATGCTTAAACACCCATTTTCACTGCTCTATATATTCAGTTAAATTTTCAGCAACCACCAGCACAAATGTAAATCTACATCTCTTTGACCAAATGCCATTGAGCTATTTATGGAATCAAATATGTGGCCCTTTGGCTTTTATTCAGGCCCTGCTGCAGATTCATTTCTGTCTGTGCCACTGCAGCAGAGAGGTTCCACTGGTTTATCTGTTCGTGGCCCAGCACCATGATGAGCTGCTGTACCACTCTCACCTATAGTCTAGGGTCAGTGTCTGAGGGCCAGTGTCTGAGGGTCAGTGTCTGAGGGTCAGTGTCTGAGGGCCAGTGTCTGTGGGTCAGTGTCTGAGGGTCTGTGTCTGAGGGCCAGTGTCTGAGGGTCAGTGTCTGAGGGTCAGTGTCTGAGGGCCAGTGTCTGAGGGTCAGTGTCTGAGGGCCAGTGTCTGAGGGTCAGTGTGTGGTGTTCAGAGGAACAGCTCCTGAAACTGTGGCTCAGACTGTCAGCAGGCTGTGGGTGTGTGGGTCTGAGCACCATCAGACTGAGACAGTTTTAAACAAGCAGTGAAGTCAAACCTGTTGTTGATCTCATGGATGAAAGGGACCCTGTGGAGGACATGTCAGGGTGTGAGGAGAAGGGGAAAATGGCATGTGGTGAGGCTTGCAAGAAACACACAACTCTAATCTTATTTATCTATAATAGTACATGCAGTTTTTTGTCCTCATCACAGAATCCAGCTCTCAGAGTGACTCAGCACCTGGAGCACTGACTGTATTCAGACTTTGTTCCTTTTGATGCACAAGGCTGATTTATTGTGTTTGGAGCAGCTAAAATGTATGCTACCTGGATTACCAGCCGTATTATTCAGCCATAGTGTCTGGATTGTGAATTTTGCCTTACTGAGGCTCCTGGGAGCCAAAACACATGCTTCAGCGCCATCTTCTCAGGAGCCAAAACATGCTTAAGTGCTCATTTGGGAGCCAAAACATATGACAAAACTCTCATGGTTGTGTTTGAGTGCACTGAGCACCATAGCAAGTCAAGTAATTTGGAAAAAACAAAACCCTCTTTTTGTAGAATACCCTCTTTAAAGTTGAAATCTATTTCTGATTATTATTTAGTCTTTAAAACTCAGCACAGACAGAACAGAAGTACTTATTTTGGTCCAAAACCTGGCAGCAACACACCGATATGCACCTTACTTCTAAATCCATCAAATACAGCTAGCAGACCAGAATTGCAGGGATCATTTCAGACCTTAACCTTTATTTTGAAAGTGACATTTCCAACACTGCAAGAACTGAATTTTATCATGATAAATGTATCAAAACTCGGATCCTTGATCCTAGGAACACTCCACTGGAACATAGAACTACAACATAGAACACAACATAGAATTACCTTCAAAATCCTCTTATTAGTCCATAAAGCACTCAACAACTTGCTTACAGAATACAATCCTACCAGAACGCTTAGATCATCAGGTGAAGGTCTGCTAGTCATCCCAAAAATCAAGTCAAAGCCTGAAGAAGGGGCCTTTAGTTACTGTGGCCCCCCTTTCTGGAACAAATGACCTGGTATCCTGGTTCAGTTCTGTGTGGAGTTTGCATGTTCTCCCCCGTGCATGTAGGACTTCTCTCCTGGTACTCCAGCTTCCTCTACATTTCTAAAAACATAATCAACAGGTTAAATGGTTAAATGGTTAAATGGTGATTCTAAATTGTCTATAGCTGTGAGTGTGTGTGAAAGGTTGTTAGTCTGTGTGTGTCAGCCCTGTCATTGACTGGAGACCCCCCCCCAACCCTGAACAGGATAAGAGGTCAAAAATAAATGAATAACTGAACTCATACAACAAAATCCAAGAGATTTGATGGTGGTTTTGCAAGATGACCTTTGAACTCTCCAAGGTGAATGCTGTGTGCAGCTTTTCAGTGCACTTAACCAAAAGTTCCAGGAACTGTTTCGTTTCAAGAACTTATCTGTAAGAGCGTGGTCAAGCCTGCTGGCCAATTGTAGCGTACTTAAACACACTTTAACCATAAAGTCCAGCTCTTTTGGTCAGTGTGATTGCAAGGAAACCATGTTCAGGCACCATTCACTTGTGTACTTTAGTGCATTCACTTCTTGCATGAGCACACAGATGCAGTGTAACCTGTTGTGCTTTGCTCTGCTTGCTGTATGTTAATCACATCCAGGGTAGTTGGAGCATTCAGGCTGGTTTATCCTGTAATCTGCAACATGGGACACAAAAACAACCAGAGTTGCACAGTTTATAAGAAGCCGGTCAGCAGCTTGCTCCAGCATTAATTAGAACAGAGTGGCACATCAGAATGAGACCGCGGTGTGTGGATCACAGCTCACTAGCAGTTAGCTACAGCTGTTTTAACTTTTGTTTTTATCCATTAAAACATACAAAACAACTCATGTGTAAACTGTTTCTCATCTGTATTACAACTACACGTGATGAAAAGTCATTGTTTGAACACTTTTAATGAACTTTTAAACAGACACACTAATGAACATATAGGGCCCTATGAAATCCGTTTGATTTTTTCCTAAATTCTGTGTTTTTTCTTTTTAATTTTTTACAATTCTGTCTTTTACCTTTTATACCAATTTTACCTCCATATAATGTGTGCTTTTTGTGTGAGTGAATGATATGTCTGTTACAAATCCTCAAATTTATTGATTTAATACATCATTGCACAGTATATCAAGTCAAATTATCCCTGTTCCATCAGTTCTAGTACGGTGCTGGTTCATGTGCTAGTGCTTTGATGGTTCTCACACAACACCTTTTCATGGTGCCACTGGCCGGCCTGCCCTATGTTTCTG
Source organism: Thalassoma bifasciatum (assembly GCA_008086565.1). Classification (NCBI taxonomy): domain Eukaryota; kingdom Metazoa; phylum Chordata; class Actinopteri; order Labriformes; family Labridae; genus Thalassoma; species Thalassoma bifasciatum. The sequence goes on along the minus strand of RPOG01002581.1, from coordinate 54,167 downwards.
AATGTGTGATGTAAGAACCCATTTTTAATGTAGACAAGACCAACCCCCCTTAACCACCTGAAGCATCCTCTGGTATAAAACCAGAACATAAAACAGTGTTGTTCCATGTGCTGCTCACTTTTACTGGCCATATAACAGGGGATATATGCTGGAGCAGTATCACTTTTTCCCAATGGGCATTTTTTCTTTGGTTTTTATTTCAGGGCCTTTTTCTGCCTTTATTCAGACCCCAAAAAGTTGAATTTTATGATGGCTGAAATTGTCTTCAGACTCTGACCCCCAAAGTTCCTTAAAGATAAAGTCTGCAGGATTTTCCTAAAAAATGAAATGTCAACTTTTACAGGAATAATTCTGCTCAATCATCATTCCTGGGCCTCTTTCCCTGTGTGTCAGTGTCTGTCTGCCTCACCCCCTTGTAGACCCCCTCCCTCGCCTGTTTTGTTTTTGTCTTGGTTGACTCAGGACGTTTCTGGGCGAAGTAGGAGTTGTAATGGGGGGTGACCAGTAGGGATAAGGGTTGTCACGGTTTGAAAATTTAAGCTCAGGGTTATTGTGACCATAATTACCACGGTTTTCGGTATTATCTTGTTTTTATAAAAAATGTGGTCACTGTGTTCAGATAAACTGACAAACAAACTGCAGTAGTTTAAAATAATCTAACAGTGTAAATCATATTTTGAAAATATGGGAAAAATCTTATCAAAAGTGCAATTCTTAACATCAAAGGAACAAGGGTTCAGCATGTGAACAGCTGATTTGTCAGGAACATGTCCATTAGCTCAGATTTAAATTATACAAATCCAAACATTCACACATTTCTTGTGCATTTTTAGATGCAGGTACATAAAAAGACTGTTTTCTGTTTGTTTCCTCAAGTGTCTGCTCAAGTTGGGAGCAAGAACATGGTGCTTTATTTTGAAATGACTGGATGCTTTGTTCATTTCATGTCTTTTTCCTGTTTGATACAACCTGGTCTGCAGAGATTAATGCATTCTTCCGGCACATTTGGGCAAAAACAGACTCAAAGTGAAACAGTTGTAAGCTGCTGTCAGTGTATCGTGGTGCAGACACTTCACAGCATGAGCTGAGTGAACGCTCTGACTGAAAAGAGCGGAGGCCAAGTGCAGCGTAGCACTTTTTGGATTTTTGATGTTTAATTTAAACTGCTGGAAAAGGTCAATCGTATGGGGGGAGATTTGTGCCACTAAACACTGGGGTTAGATGGTTCCTGCTGTTAAAAGACTGAGGGTTTCTCAAAGTTTGTAGTTCCTAGGAAAGTTCTGACCCTTTTGTCTAAAGCTTCTGATTGCTTCATTGAGGATTTTTCACGTTTAATGATCAGTTCTTTTGAGACAGTGAGTGAATTATGTTGATGTTCATACATTAACTTTGACAAAGTGATTGAGATTTCACTATAGCCCCAGAGATGGGCAGTAAGCTAAGCTAAAGCATAGCAAAATTAGCAGCTATATCAAAGCAGTTCTACTTTAGAGTGAACCAACATATTTAGAGTCACTTTTCTTCATGAATATCATTTCACACAAAAGCTACAGCTCCATAGATTCTAAGCAGATCAAGAAAGGATTGGAAAAAAAAAGATTTCTTTTTCATCAGGAAAACCTCAGGTAAACGGGACTGCGACACTGACGACCTGCAGTGGATCAGCCAAGTGACATATCAGTTACCTTGGACCAATACAAACACCGGTCTGGTTTTTCCTGCTGAGGTGGACATATCTGCAACATGAGGCTGGTATTTAATGGTGCAGAACGCCCCAGTGCTCTCACTTTTCTTCAACTGTGGTGCTTTGTGTTGGAAAAGGAGAAACATCACAGGCATCTGCTGAAATTTGAGGGAGAAAACAGGAACTAGGGCAAAAGTGTGTCATCCATGTATACAGTCAAATAGAGACGCAGGTTTGTCTGTGTGCATATAAATAATACACCTTGAATATGATCAAACCCAGATTGGGCTCAGCAGGTCCATCTCAATTCACTCAAGGGTCAAAATTGAAAGTGAGCTCCAAACTCTTTTCCATTTCTTTGCTGCTTAAAATGGTAATAGGCTGTGAGGGAGCACGATTCCGATGGATAGATTTGATTCTTAGTTAGATACATGTTTTCCCTCCAACAGAATAGTCTCATTTCTCTAACACTTTAATATTAAACTCTTTCATCCAGCCGGTAGCTTCCCAGCTAGAATTTTGTTTTTGAATGTGACAGAGATGGTCATTATTATGTTTTTATCAAGAAGGTACAGTTATGTTCCCAGAAGTAAACAGGGTAATAGTCCTTAGTTTTTCACAATGTGCAAGGGAAATGTCCTCTGTAATATTTGATCTGTATTTGGTGATTTCTTCATTGAAACTGTATCCATCTATCAATCTCTATTTCTATAAACTACACCAGACATTGCTGTGATACTCTGCCCTAAGACTTTTGAAACACTTTCAGCTACGTTTTTGGATGGTTTTTATCCCCACAATGTCCCAGGACTGTACAGAGTTTACCCCCCCCCCTCCACCTTTGGTTGGCTGTGGCCTGGGTGATGTTTGAATCTTGGCTTCTTGGCTGCTCAGCTAGGAAGAACAGCTCTTCCTCAGAGATGAAAAGTAAAAGATGCTTGAAATATGTTGTGAGCGTTTTAATTCCATTTAACTTTGCACACCCTGAACTTGTGTGCATATAATACAGCACGCTAAAGTCTGAGGCTGCCCTGAACAAAACTCTGATGATGGGGAGACTCCTAATGTAAACATTAGACACTCATGTGACCATTTCAAGGTTTTGTTTTCCTTTCATTGAAATGTGTATTTCATCAGGAACCGTATGAACACTTCCACTTTGCTGAATCATCCCAGATTGTAAAGTAAAGGAATCAATCCAGTGATCTGTGAGGCTCAGCAGAAACACAGGACAAACGTCTGTCTTGAAACATCATGTTTAAACTACCTCACATGTTGTCACGGACTGTGCTGTACAGTTGCAGTGAGCCAGGGTGCATCAGCGATGGCATAACCCTGCGTCCCACTTTTTTCTCTGAGCTTCTTGAACCCTCTCTCTCTCTTGATATGTGTTTATTCTTTAAAGTCCAGAAACAGCCTGCTGAAAAGCTGAAAAGTCTTTCCTCTGTTAGTGAACTATGCTGCATGCTATTTTAGGATGTTTTGATCGTATTGAACACTTTGTGAAAAGATCGTAGGTCATGAATGTATTTGTACATGGCAGTTGGACTGTTTACACAATCTAGTTTGATACATCTTCGCTCTGCTGACATTGGAGCCATAGAGTTGCTAAAGCTAAGCTAACAGACTGTTACATATTTGTGTGTTTTTGCCTTTTTGAACAATATATCCCTGAAGAAGGACCTCAGGGGACTGTAAAGCAGATGTTAGTGCTGTAAAGTGTCTGTCTGAGCTCCTGTGTTGTGTAATAAAGCTAAGTGAGGCTGTTGTTCCACAACAATGAACCTTATTTTATGAGGTTGGGTGCACTCAGAGCACTTTGCATTAGTGTTTAGCTGCAATTTTTGCTTAATGACATCTAGCATGAATGACCAGTTGTGGCTATGTAGTTAGAAATGCCGATCAGTGACACATTAAAATGAGCCAAGGTTGGGTCTGATGTAAAGTCTGATCTAATACTACTGACCTGGATTAGGACATTCCTGGTTTACTGAAGGAACCCTGATCTACTGCTCAGTTATCAGTGTTTTCATAGCAGGGCTTGACTCCTCCACTTGACCACAGGGCTGTCTGAGTCTGTGGCTGATTTTTTTTTAAAAGATATTTTTTTTGGGCTTTTTTGCCTTTAATTGGACAGGTGAGGATGACAGTGGATAGAGTTGGAAAGGGGGTAGAGAGTGGGGAATGACATGCGGGAAACAGGCCACAGGCGGGTATCGAACTCGGGCCACCAGCTCGAGGGCAAACCTCACGGTGCACGGCCATATCCACCAGGCCATCTGCGCCCCCTGTGGCTGTTTGAAGAGCTGTTCTTTACGAGAAACTTTCTGTTTGACATCATCTTTTCCTCTGTTTGTCTGGGAAAGACAAAAAAACAAAAACGTTTTTTTCAGGCTGGTGAAATCTGAAAGCTGGCCAGTGGAGTGAAGGATTTATCCTCTTAGCTTTGACTTGTTTCAGTCCCCTTTCTTAAAGTCTTTTTCACCTTTTCTCTATCCCTTTTCTTCTTCTTCTTACCCCTGTTCCATGGCTGCACTTGGCTGTTGTTGCTGTGGTAACAAGAATCTGACAGTTGTATTTCAGCCCCAGCTCCTGCAGCCGCCCACCTCAACAGTGATGGAGGAGATGTGTTTGTGTGTGTGTGTGTGTGTGTGTGTGTGTGTGTGTGCCCATCCACTGCAGGAGAGGAGAGAGTTTGAACACGTGATTATAAGACAGNTGGTGAAATCTGAAAGCTGGCCAGTGGAGTGAAGGATTTATCCTCTTAGCTTTGACTTGTTTCAGTCCCCTTTCTTAAAGTCTTTTTCACCTTTTCTCTATCCCTTTTCTTCTTCTTCTTACCCCTGTTCCATGGCTGCACTTGGCTGTTGTTGCTGTGGTAACAAGAATCTGACAGTTGTATTTCAGCCCCAGCTCCTGCAGCCGCCCACCTCAACAGTGATGGAGGAGATGTGTGTGTGTGTGTGTGTGTGTGTGTGTGTGTGTGTGTGTGTGTGTGTGTGTGTGTGTGTGTGTGTGTGTGTGTGTGTGTGTGCGCCCATCCGCTGCAGGAGAGGAGAGAGTTTGAACACGTGATTATAAGACAGAAAAGATCCTGTCATGTGAAGTGAAAAATATATTATAAAGCTTTCCGGTTTGTTGAATTAAAGAACATGATAAAGACCTGATCTATCGTCACTTTGTCTCTGCAGACGTTTCAGTGTTCCCCTCGGTTTAAGCCTTAAGGCGGCTGCTGCTGCGGCTGCTGGGGAAACACTTCCAGAGTTTTTACCTTCATTTAGATGGCCCCGTAGTGTTTAAAAAGCAGAGATACATTTCTGCATTACTTGTGGCAGATGTGACTTTATTTTGCCTGCTTTCTGTTATATGGTCCACTTATCTTTGTGTGTGCTTACATGTGTGTTCATCTGAGCAAAACTGCGGTGAGCAGGGGAAAGTTGTGAACTGAGAGATTGTGAGAGAAATTTTCTGTCATTTTAAAAGATAAATGACACAAAGCTTTTCATTCTGTAAGATTCATATAACATAAAAGAACAAGGTATAGAGCTGATCTGTGAGAGACATTTTAGCTGTAATTTTACCAACATTTCAAGTTTTGAATAAGGAAACTCCAACAAAGCAGCAGACAACCTGCAGCTCCTCTTGTTAAGAATGGCTGTTTTTCACAGCTGATTGTTGCTCACAGTAACCCCGCCCTTGGCCTCTGACGTAGTTGGTGCTTTGCTCTGGCCCAGCTAAGAGTTGGTGCTTGCTAAGCTCCAGTTTTTGGCTCCTGGAGCCAGTTCTTTTTTGTTGGTGGCAACACAAAGAACTTGGGCTAAGTCATAACCTGACATGCCAGACAGATGGACAGTTTCATATATCTGCCACAGAAATATTTCACTAGTCCATCTGGGTAGGGGGGCGCTAGTGAGTGTTTTCAGAGGCGGGACCTCGCTAAAGATACAGCAGCTGGTGATTGGTCGACCGTTCTGTCTGACATACTCATCACAGACCAATCCACATCCAACCACACTGTGACCAAGGGGATGTGTAACCTGACACCCCAGACAGACAGTCCATATATTCACTTTGGTGATACTACACTTGTCAGGTAGGTTTCAAGTGACATTCTCAGTTCTTCTGTTAAAGAAGAAATTGAATCTATTTCTGATAAAACTGCAGATATCGCTGCGTTCACAGAGACTGCTTCACAGGTCGCCATTGTTTTCAAACATTCAGACGCCTCCTGATGACATCACGTCTGCAGCTCTCGCCTCTCTTCTCTGATTGGGTCGACAAAATCAATGCTGGGTGAAATCGGTTGTGATTGGATCTTCGTAAGATGGATCTGCTGAATTTCAGAAAAAGAATCAGGCAGCTCCATCTGCTTTGCCAAGTCAGACACTGGGCTGGAACTGGCACGAGCACCACTTAGGTGGATGAGGGACATGTGATGACAGCAGAGACACAATTTCATCACAGAGCAGATTCTTACATACTTATAAAAGAGGCAGTCATTTAGTTTGTCTCCATTCCTGACACTTGGGGTGGTGAAAAAAATTCAATAATTAATTAACCACGATTATTAAATGGCTGATAATGAATCGATTATAGCCATAAGGCTACTGTAAAATTTATGTGAAGGAATTAACTTCACATTCAATTTCACCATATAAGTTACCATGATGGTGCGAAGATCTGGTTGTTCTTGACCACTTATTCAGTACTTGATTACTCACAACACAGTGTGTTGTGTTCTGTTTTGCTTTCTCTCATAGAATATAAGCTACAGAAAGGTTATGGTATTTCCTACTTCATTATGCCATTTAAGTTGCCATGAAGGTGCAAGTTATTACACGCTGATCTGTGACCACAGAAAGTTCCATAGCATCTGCATCTTTATTGTTAGAGAGTAGAATGAAGAAATAAAGATAATTTGGACATTTGTTCACAAGTGTGGATATTTTTTAACAGTGAAATACTACATTTAAAACAAAGTGAAGCAAAAATTAATTTGGATATTACAATTACACTACAATACTGAAGGTGCTGTGACGTGTTACTCAAAAGAGAAGTCAAATAATTCAGCAACTAATCGATGTTAAATTGAAGATCAATAATCAGCAATAATCAAAACCGGTTGTTAATCGAATCGGGACTTATATAATCGAATCGAATCGGGAAATCGGGCCAATTCACCACCTCTACCTGAGACCTCAATGAAAACACATGTGCTGTTGATTTTACAGCTGCAATCAACGCAGGTTGTGTGATTGGAACAGGAAGATGAATGATCGACACACTCTTCCAGTTTCCTTTGATTCTTTATGTGTGAATATTTGACACAAAAGTCCAGAAATCCAGCTTTTATTTCGTGGTATTACATCTAGATGTGTTAAACAACCCAAAGATGATCTTTTCTTTGAACCCACCCACTTTTCAAGTGAGCAAAAGTATTGGAACATGTGACTGATGAGTGTTGCTAGTTGCTCAGGTGTTGCCTTTTAGATCAATTGCAGAGACATTAAATAGTTCTTGTTTTTGGCTTTGGGTTCCACCTGTGAAAACTGTTTTCTGTTAAGCAAACATGAAGACCAGAGAGCTGTCTATGGGAGACAAGTGAGCCATTTTGAAGCTGAGAGAAGAGGGAAAATCGATCAGAGCTATTGCTCAAGCATTGGGTATAGCCACTACAACAATTTAGAATGTTCTGAAAAAGAAATAAACTTCTGGTGTACTGAGCAACAAACATGGAACAGGTCGGCCCAGGGTAACAGAAGCAGTGGATGATAGAAACATTGTGAGAGCTGTGAAGAAAAACCCAAAAACAACAGTCACTGACATCACTGCCAACCTCCACAGGGCAGGGGTGCAAGTGTCACAATCTACTGTTGGAAGAAGACTTGGAGAGAAGGAATATAGAGGCCGTACCACAAGATGCAAACCACTCATCAACAAAAAGAATTGGAAGGCCAGACTGGATTTTGCAAAGAAGAACAGAGATCAGCCACAAAAGTTTTACAACAAAGTTGTACTTATGAGACCAAGATTAACCTCTACCAAAGTGATATAAAAGCCAAAGTATGGAGAAAGGAAGGATCTGCTTATGATCAGAAACATACAAGCTCATCTGTGAAACATGGTGGAGGTAGTGTCATGGTTTGGGCTTACATGGCTGCTTCTGGAATGTGCTCACTCGTCTTTTGTGATGATGGAATTCATGATGGTAGCAGCAGAATGAATTCTGATGTCTACAAAACCATTTTGTCTGGCAATTTACAGAGAAATGCATCCAAACTAATCAGCAGAAGCTTCATCATGCAACAAGACAATGGGCCTCATTCACAAAACGTGCGTATGCACAAATTTGTGCCTAAATCATGCGTACGAACGTTTGACGCACAAACCTGTGATTCATCAGTGTTTTCTTACCTGAATTTCTTCTTACCTGGTGAACAAATGTAGAACCTCCTCAGACCATGAGTATGCACAAATAGTGAGCCTCCTAAAAAACTTTAAACACAGACTCTTTTAACTAAAAACATGACATTTTAAAACTACTTTCAGTAAAAGAAAAAAAGCCTTAAATAGAATTCATTAATAAAAACTGTGCATTGGCTAAATTTGTTAAATAACCATGAAACTGACACATTTTCATCCTCATCATGTTTATAATATTGAATCTTAAATTAAATACTTAGGTTAGATTAAAAATATAATCATGTGCATATCAGAAAGTCACATTTCTTATGTTGATTAAATCATCGACTGCTCAGACAAACAGTTTCATAAAGTTGTGCAAATCGAATGAAGACGTACAATAATCTGCTTCTTTTTATGATTTTACACATTCTCTGAGCGAATGACGCACACACAGCTTTACTGTTCACTCAGATTTATTCAATTGTTGGAAAAATATCCAGCAGCTGTTTTAATGTGTTATTTATGTTACGGATACACGGTACGATCTCCCTCACAGCACCAGGAGAATCAGCTGATCATTTATCACCTCTCCGGTCAGGACGAGCGTCTGCTGATAAGATTCCCGGTGAGGAACCAGGAGAACGAGCTGTGAGTTTTAAGCTGGCAATGAGGACGTAAAGGACGACTGCTCCTCCTCCTGAAGCTCTGAACACATGTCCTTATATGGATGATTTGGGGTGTGGTTTATGCTGATTTCGGGTAATGAGGACGCGCCTGTCAATTTAGAATGATTCTGATTCACTAATATACGCAACGTGGTGCGAACAAAAACGGCTGGTGCGCGCGTCATAACATCCTAACTGAGATCCACCTTTGGCTCAATGCCATCAAGGCAGCACATGCCCACTACCTCTGGTTGTAGCTAATATTCGTAGCTTCATGAGAACTCTCACCAGCCTAGTGAGCACCTGCAGCATCACTTTTTTATGTAGTAGAGACTCAAGAGCCGTACACCTGACTTCCTGCAGGTAAATGAGGTATCGTGCTGTGTTACAACCTCTTTCACAGCTACTTGGGATAGCTTTTACCTCTCATTGTCATCAAGACGCAAAGTCACTTGTGCACTGGGCGCGCTGTGAATAGCTTGAGTCACTGCGCTTCTCTCCAGAGTCAACCAAAACATAAAGACACAAGCAGAAGAAGGAGCAGAGGAGGGGGTGAGGCAGACACTGACACTGATTTGATAGACAGGGGCATCCCAGGTTGGTGATGGTTGGTGATGGGTGATGAAGGGGCGGGGGGTGGGGGATAATTTGTATGCACAGTAACCTCACTCCTGTGTACCAAATCAGGGTCTGCTCCCTTTTACACAACAATGTCAAGTTCTTAATTTTGTCCCTGATGACTCACTGTATAACTTTTACCACAAACACCCATTACATTATCAATATTTTATTTTTTCACTGCAACAGTTTGTGTGATTGTATTAAACATGCTCAGCCACTCTGACTAGAGTCGTGACGATTGGAGCTCCCCTTGATGATTTGTTGCAGTGAAAGTCATTAAGCCTGCCTCCTCCATGTGAACGGACAGGGCATTGGTCAAACAGTAAACCCAAATCTAGGTCAAATAAATGTTTGCTTTAGTGACAGTTAGTTCTTATCACGCTGACCTATGCCGCAGTGTTCATTTTTTTTATATATAAAGTAAAGTTTGAAAAAGTGTTTTGTCTTAAAAAAATGGGTTGTGACTTCATGATTGACAGCTGTGTTGATTCATGAGGCTCCTGCAGTGCTGTGTGCATGGTATTACTAGAGTTTAGAGGGACAAAACAAACACTTTAGGCCTTTGCACTCTGAGTCTGTGTTTTCAGATGTAATCTGAAAAAAAAAAAAAAAAAAAAAATCACACACAGACACTTTCCACACTGAATCTGAAATGTTTATTTTTATATTATTTTGTATTACAGTTTTTCTCGGTCGCTTTGGTGCATTTCTCACATCACTCTTAACATTTGCACAGCAGTTAGTGCATTTCTCAAAACAATTAGTACAAACTGCAAAACCTCGTTGATAACCAGCAGAAGCATGACACTTGCTCAAAAATGATAGTTTATGCCTCAAAAGTGAGTGTTTGTGTCACTGAAAGTGCCTGAGTCATGAAAATGAAAAATCCTGACACCAGTGTTTATGAACAAGTCAAATGACTTTGTGGTGTTTTGATTCAGATAGTTTATTCCAGATCTTGGTGACACCACCTGAAAACACTCAGGAGAGAACCATGAACTATTTACACAGTCATTTAAAAACTACAGAAAGTGAGGAAGTTACACATTACTGTTTTTGGTGAGGTCACTTAGTACAAAACACTCAATACTTTTGTTTCAGATTTTTACTGCGTATGCTTTTTGCAGTTCTTATTTGTTCACAGCAATGTGCAAAAGAAAAATACACACTTATTTACAGCAAACATAAGAAACAGCTTTTGCGACAACTTACCACAAGAAGTCCCAGGGATTTTGACACCCCCCCCCTAAAGTCCTGGGGAAGGGTCAAAAGACCCTGAGTCCAAAGTGACGACTCTGATGGCATATGATATCACCCAATTCAAATAAAGAATGAAATACAAAATGTTTATTCTCTTTTCAGTACAGCTTCGTGCAAATCATGAAATTGATAAAAGCAATATAACCCACCTCAGTATTAGTGCAAACAAAAATAAAAACAGTGTCCAGCACTTATTGTTTAGCCAAAAACAAAAATACCATAAAATAAACCCCAATGTACAGCTCTTACTTTTAAGCCCAAACAAATATAAATGAATGTAAACAGTGTGCACCTCTTACTTGTAGCTAAAGTGCCAAAGACAAATAAAAACAGTTTTAGATTAGAAGATTGCAAAATATGCACTTTTCTACTGGCAAATACAAAAAATAGGACTGGAGCTTTTCAATTTATACTGATTATTTACAAAATTACAAAACATCCTGCTGCTGGATTTGATCCATGATTTTAGCTCTGAGTTTGGGCTGTTCCAAGCTCCACAGACACAACAGAAACTGGGAGGGGGGGTTGTTGGGCTAAAGGTTCCAAATTTGCATGCAGCCTTTTGTGCTGAAATAGTCGCAGCGTCACCTTCAACAAATAGAAGGAAGCAAAATGCAGAGGCTGCTTATAGTTCAGCAAAAATTATTCATTGTTTGTGTTTTTTGCCATAAGGTACATTAACGTTATGTTTGAAAGTTGTCAAAGTTGGTTAAAAATTCTGAAAAATAGTGTTTTTTCATTTGTATGAAAAGAAGAGAGCTGGACCTTTTAAGTGATTTTTTTCTTTTTTACAAATATTAATCCATCATTTTGTTACAATCACCATTTCTTGGTTGGTCCTGGCGTGTGAAACTGTTCTTGTGAGTGATCAGAGTTAGTTTGAAACATATTTAGTTGTCTTTTAGATGATAGAAATGTTTGAGTGAATCAGGATCTGACATTTTTACTGGTAAATTAAACTCTGGAGTGAACTTGTGTCATTTTCATTTGATGGAACTACGTGATGTTTGTCTTCACTGACACATTTCCCAAACATTCAGGTCTGCCTCCTGTTTTTCTAACCTGTTTCTTTTTTCCTTCTCCCTAGCTGTTGCCATGACAACAGACGAGGCAGAGAGTCACCAGAAGAAGCCCAGGCAGCAGGAGGAAGCCGGCCAGCAGGACGCCCGTGCGCCCTCACCGCCGCCGGAGGAGGGCGAACAGCTCCGGCCTCGAAACCGTAACTCTGCCGGCCGCGGCCTCTCCCGCCTCTTCTCGTCCTTCTTGAAGAGGCGCTCGCAGTGTGACAGCGACGGAGGAGACAGGCAGGACAAGGAGGGGGAGGAGGAAGCCAAAGCACCCATCGCTGACCCTGAACCCGAGCTGAGGACGGAGGGAGAGGTAGCCCCCGACCAACACTCAGTGAGCAGCGCTGAGGCTCAGGTCAGTACGTCTGTAGCTCACCGAGACTGAAAGAGACTGATACAGACTGACACAGACCGACACAGACTGATACGGACGGATACAGACTGATACAGACTGACAGAGACTGATACAGACTGATACAGACTGACATAGATGGATACAGACTGATACAGACTGATACAGACTGATACAGACTTATACAGACTGACATAGACTGAAACAGACTGACATAGACTGATACAGACTGACACAGACTGATACAGACTGACACAGACTGATACAGACTGATACACTCATAGTGGATCAAGATGAGATTAGGTTCCTTATCCTGTCTTGATGTTGGGTCTCTGTTAATAAAATAATAAAATACTTAAATGATAAAAAGTATCAACCTGTTAATGTTTTGTTAAGTGTCTTGACACAACGTTTGTTATGATTTGGCGCTATATAAATAAAGATTGATTGATTGACTGATACAGACTAATACAGACTAATACAGACTGATACAGACTAATACAGACTAATACAGTCTAAAACAGACTAGTACAGACTAATGCAGACTGATACAGACTGATACAGACTAATACAGACTAATACAGTCTAAAACAGACTAGTACAGACTAATGCAGACTGATACAGACTAATACAGACTGATACAGACTAATACAGACTAATACAGACTGATACAGACTGATACAGACTGACAGAGACTGATACAGACTGATACAGACTAATACAGACTAATACAGTCTAAAACAGACTAATACAGACTAATACAGACTGATACAGACTAATACAGTCTAAAACAGACTGATACAGACTGATACAGACTAATACAGACTAATACAGACTAATACAGACTGATACAGACTAATACAGACTGATACAGACTGACAGAGACTGATACAGACTAATGTAGACTGATACAGACTGATACAGACTGATACAGACTAATACAGACTGATACAGACTAATACAGACTAATACAGACTGATACAGACTAATACAGACTAATACAGACTAATACAGACTGATACAGACTAATACAGACTGATACAGACTGACAGAGACTGATACAGACTAATGCAGACTGATACAGACTGATACAGACTGATACAGACTAATACAGACTGATACAGACTGATACAGACTAATACAGACTGATCCAGACGGATACAGACTGACACAGACTGATACAGACTGATACCTACTGATACAGACTGACAGAGACTGACACGGACGGAAACGGACTGATACAGACTGATACAGACTAATACAGACGGGTACAGACAGACACAGACTGATACAGACCGACACAGACTGATACAGATGGATACAGACTGATACAGACTAATACAGACTAATACAGACTGATACAGACTGATACAGACTGACATAGACTAATACAGACTTATACAGACTGAAACAGACGGAAACAGACGAATACAGACAAAGGGTTAGGGTTAGGGTTAGACTGACAGAGGGTTTCCACATCTACATCTGAGTTCAGAGACAGAGCTGAACAGAGAATGAAAGAGTTTGATCTTCATCATGGCTCCATCAATGTTTGTCTGTGACAGGAGAGAAGCTTTAGTTTAGTTCATCATGAACGGAGCAGCACTGAATGAGGACTCTCAAACCTCTGTCATTGGCTTTGTCTTTCACACACCTTTCATCAGGATTGAAAGGGCGGCATTAACAGAGCTATTTTTACCCCGTCTCTGATCTGGACGTGCAGACCCAACAACTGAAAAAAACAGAGCAAACTTAACCTTGACCTCTTTTTTTTGCAGCACTGCTTCACAAAATATGGTGGTGATGGTGAAAGAAAATACAGCAGCAATGAACAAATACAGACAAAAATTCAAGACTTTAATAAAAATGAGTTATGATAATAAAGCTACTACACTGTAAAAAAAAGAAACATAGCAAAAAAAACTGCATAACACCATTAAAAGTGACAATTAAGAGCCATAAAACGTAGGGCTGTAGCGATACACTAATTTCACGGTACTCAGCTCACGATACAATTCGATACGATTTGATATAATTCGATACGATTACGTACACTTACATCCTTTTCAGAAAGATTTTAAAGGGACAGTGTGATTTTGGCAGCATCGTGTGACTGTTCCATTGACTCATATTGATGTAATTGAACTAAACACCAAAAGCATCAATTACCCAATGTATTGTACAGCAATTAATCTCTTAGTTCCCACTGTCGCGCCGGTGCGCCATTCGCCATTCGCCATTCATCTGACGTCATCAAAGCATAAACACTAAACGCCTTCGTCAAACGGAAAAGCTATACGCGTTAGAAAACTTAGATTCTTCACATTTTAGCCACTTTACAGTTTACTCCACTGACAAAAAGTAAATAGTGAAAGAATCGCTCTGACGGTGATCACAACAGTGGTGACATCATACCTGTTTGGGGTCCTGATGTCTCGTCCGTAGCCCGTACCTTGAATATTCACTCTCCTTTCCACCAGAGGAATCCAGAGTTCAAACATATCAAAAGTGTTGTTTCATCAAATTATTCCAAGTGGTGAAATTTCTCCTGTAAAGTCCGTTGTTTGTCTGTCTGTCGTGTCCGTTCTCATCAATAACAGCAGCTTCACAGTCTTAGAGCATTTCCTCCTCAATGTCAATCTGACAAAGCTGCAAGTGTTTATTTCCTTAGACTTCTGGCTACACGACAGAAGTGTCCCTGTCTGGATACGCTGAGATTTGAGCCTGAATTGTACAACAACTGCTCTCCTCTTCACAGAACAATAGCGAACCAAGGAGCTGCGTAAATCCTGCCCAACTGTGTAGTTTATTGGCTGTCGGTAGTCCTGTCACAATAACAAATTTCGCTGGACGATAAATTGTCCCAGAAATTATTGCAAAAAATGATAATATTACTGTATGATACCATTTTCAACAAATATAATAATAATGTTATAATATTGTAGTCAATCGGTTTGAATATTTTGATTTCTCTTGTAAATCAACATGAAACATTCAATTCAACCCTTAAATCAATAAAATGACACCAGTATAATGATTCTGCAAAATTTTTAGTCAGATTTCTAGAATTTACAGCCTAAAAGGGAAAAATCAAAATCAAAGTCTAACAAACCTTTTATTCCAAACCACACTTTATATAGTTACATATTTTTAGTTCCAGTAAAATATTTTATTCAGATGTTTTCATCTGGCTGGATGTATCACATGACTGTGTCAAGAGATTTCTAAAATTACAACCATCTAAATCTAATTTAAAATAAAATAAATAAAATAAAATCTAAATAAAATTTGAAAACAACATGAACTAAAGTTGGGGAGTACTTCATCTAACTTTCATTTCCATAAATCAGCTCCCTGGATATTGTTATATACTGTTGGTGCTGAAAGAACTCTGTTAGTGACTTCTGTCTCTGAACATGGGCTCTCCCTCAAGTTTTGTGTTGTAATGTTAGTTTTACAGCATGCTCTTATTTTGAAGGACACACAGGTCCATAACAGGAAGTTAGCTGAGCAACAATAGAATGAGACGTATGGTCTGTGAGCTGTTTCTGGCAGTCTTTAACTACAACACAACAACATGAGGATTTCCCCCCTCCCTGTGTTTACTTTACAGCTCAGTTTCATTCTGGGTCTGTTATTAGACGTTTGTGTATGTTTGTGGTGACGCTGTAAAACTCAATTAGTTTTCTGAAAACATCTCAGATTTCAGTATTTTGGTTTTAAGCTGCAGATAACACCAAAGAAGCTCATACAGAGAATCAGGCGAGGATCACACAGGCAGCAAAGCCCAAATACAAAACTACGCTTGATAAAAGAAGAAAAAATTCACAACCTGCGACTGATGAGATGTACAAGCACTTTTTCCCTCGTCCCTCAATACAAAAACAGGCATGTGCAGGAGAGTTTTCTGGATGGGTGAGGGAGTGTTAGGAGGGTTACTTTTAAAATGTATTCCCCTACAGATTACTGATTACATGTCCTAAAAAGTAATCTGTAAAGTATTCCCTTGGATTACTCAAGTAAAGTAACGCATTCTAAATACTATTGTATTACTTTTACTACTTTAAAATCATCCAGCTGAGCGTGTGCTAAATTTAGCCTTGTTAATACATTCTGCAGAGATTGATATAAGTCTTATTTCTTTATGAAACTTAGGAGGCTTGACTTGTCAATATTTCTATCCCTTACAGCTGCTCTTTAAGACTTTTTCCTTGCTTGACCTCAACAGCTGCACTCTCCATCTCCTTCAGAGCATTTTAACCCCAGGTTGTCTTCCTAGTGCATTCCCTTAGCATGATGGCTTTTTATGACATTCAAAATAAAAAACATTTAATTTAATATTGCATTTGAAAATAATGTATAAGCCTAAACGTAGCTTGTGTCCCACGGTGAGGTAAAGGGAGACACCGTCTCACTTTACCCAACAGCATTTGTCGCATTTTGCCCCACCACACCAAATTTAGAAAAAAACGACCTCTCTTAGCAATTCAGGCTGATCTTCAGCTGGAATCATCACATGGTTTTACATGTTGGTAGTTAGTCAACATGTATGATTTAAGTTTTTTCTACAAAAATCAATTTGCTTTTGCACATGAGTTGATGGCAAGGAAATTTACTTCTAGAGGCAAAGGTGATATTTTTCTGTAAAAATATGTTTACAACAGCTCTTTGAGGTCCCCTACTTCATGTTTAAGGGAAAATGATAGGGGCTTTGAAACATTATCTAACAGAAGTGTTACGGTGCATAAATACGGGGGTGTCTCACCCGATGTCTCACCTTACCCCACTCACCCCTATTCACATACAGCACGAACACGGCCGCTGCTCTGTTCTAAAAAGGTTGCTACGCATTGTCAACATTGAAATATGTTCATATTGTAAAACTAAGACTCAGCAAGTCCTCCTCTTTGAAGTGTCATCACATAATGTGAGCGTCAAATTATACACGAAATCACGTTTATGCAGCATAAACTATATAGAGAGCTTCATTCATCCCATGGTACCTTTTCTCACAGGAAGTTGCTCCCTAAGATGCACTTTTTGTCTCAGGGTCATGAAGAAAGTTTAAAGGAGGTTTTCTAACCAACAGAGATCTCCTTATAGGCGTTTTTTTTTTTTTTTTTTTGGAAAAACCCCGCTCTCTCTTTTTTCTGTTTTCCTTTCATCCATCCACTCCACGGTCTGTGTGTTTATTCGCGGGTTTCCTTAAATGTCTGCGTGAAATAACCGTAATAAACACATACTGGATGAAAGAGCAATGTCTCAACTTTTAGAAACCGTTGGAATTTTTCCTATTGTATGAATGGTTTAGTAGTAAACCACAGTTAATTGAGTCGTGTCAGCGCTGCGTCCGCCGACACATCCGTCTACAGAGGGTTAAAGTAATCTCTAAAAGTAATCTGTGTGTTTTGACAAAGTAACTGTATTCAAAATACACCAATTTAAACTGTAACTTGTACGGAATACAGTTACTCTTATTTTGTCTTCTAAATACGTAACGCCGTTACATGTAATCCGTTTCTTCCCAACCCTGTGGGTGGGGGAGTGAGCCGCTCGCTGTGAGAAACAGCAGCAGAGTAAAAGAAACACAACAGTGAAGAGAATTACAAACTCACAGCTCCAAACATCCTTAGGAGTCAGACACGACAGATAGTGAAGTTAACTCATCATCTAGCATCTTTGGTTTATTTATCGAGCCCAGCAGACTTATCGAGTTCGTTTTTAGCTGCCGTGCAATTAATTGATTTATTGATTATCGCGACAGGACTATCGGCCTTGTCAATCACATGTACAGTAACCAATCACCTTACCGTTCACGTGGAGCCATTTGTATCAAGTTAGGTTGTCAGAAAACTCTCCTTTATGCTGTGCATAATAATTTATTTTCATCTGCCCAACAGTAGCGGTACAGTCCGTGACCGAAGGCCATAATTTCAGGATACTTGGTGAACCTTTTCACAGAGAGAACAGAATTGACTATAATGAAGACACTGAGCACTGAGAAAGCTGTTTTATTTACGCAAAGACGTTAAATAGTGCATTTGAAAATGGGGACGCATCTGCTATATCTCTTCACCTGAGACTAAAAACTCTCTAACTCCTATGAGGTTTTACCTAGAAAGCTCAAATTTCACCCAGATGTAGAGGAAGGTGTAGAAGTGATGTGGTGGATGCTTTTTGTCTGACATGTAGCATCTTGAAGTTAATGATGTTAAAAAATTGGTTATAAAAATGAATAGGAAAAAAAAGTGTTTCAGCTTCATTTATCCTGATGTGGACTTCAGCCACATACAAAAACATAATCTTTTCTGAAACAAAAGATTTTAATCTTTCAAATGAGGTGTCACTGATGAATTTTGACATGATGGTTCTACAGTTATATGCTTTGAAAACAAAGCATGGTAAATAGGCCATAATTGGGGGGGAACTAAGGGGTTAAACTGGCTCGCCCACACGGAATAGAGACAATAGTCTACAGAGCCAAATAATGTGCCTTTTAAAGTGCTCTCAACAAATGGAATTCACACAACAAAACTGCCAGCATCAAAATATGGAAATGTAAATGTAACGGTGTTACATCACTCAAACCGTGTACATTCTACGTCTTTGTGGCCTTTAGGCATAAAGACTGATCTTGAGTTCATGGACCTTAGAGGACTTTTTTTTTGTTCACATCCTAAGAATATTTTCTGAAACACCTCAAAGGTATGTGTCAGCTTTTTAAGGTAGCTTAGTTTCAGGGCGTACACAATTGTGCCCAAAAGTTTACACCCTCCAGCAGAATTTCTGTTTTTTTACCTTTTTCCAGAAAATATGAATGATAACACAAAAACCTTTTTATCACTCATGGTTTGTGGTTGGGTGAAGACATTTATCAAAAAATAATAATAATTTACTCTTTTTTAATTATAATGACAACAGAATGAACCAAAATGATCCTGTTCAAAAGTTTACACCCCCCAGTTTTTAATACCTTGTATTTCCCCCTTTAACATCAATGACAGCTTGAAGTCTTTGTGCTCGTTGTAGATGAGGGCCTTTATTATCTCATGGTCAGGTAAAACTGACCATTCTTCTTGACAAAAAGCCTCCAGGTCCTGTAAATTCTTTAGCTGTCTTGTATGAACTGCAGGTTTGAGATCTCTCCCACTGGATTGGTGATACCAAGGTCAGGAGACTGAGATGGCCACTCCAGAACTTTCACTTCCTTCTGCTGTGGCCAATGGCGGGTCCACTTGGCCTTGTGTTTTGGATCATTGTTATGTGTGAACGTCCAAGTACGTCTCATGTGCAGCTTCTGGGCTGATGAGTGTAAATTTTCCTCCAGTATTTTCTGATAACATGCTGCATTCATCCTTCATTCATCAGTTTGGACCAAGTTTCCTGAGCCTTTGTAGCTCACACATCCCCAAAACATCAGTGATCCACCTCCGTGTTTCACAGTAAGAATGGTGGACCTTTCATCATAGGCCTTGTTGACTCCTCTCCAAATGGAACAATGTTTATGGTTGTGGACAAAAAGTTCACTTTTGGTCTCCTCACTCGAAATGACTTTGTTCCAGAAGTTTTGAGGCTTGTCTCTGTGCTGTTTGGTTTATTGTAAGTGAGATACTTTGTGCAAAAATGGCTTTGTTCTGTCAACCTGACCGTGCAGCCCTTTATTTTTCAAGTGACGTCAGCTGATCAGGATCATGTGTCCTTCAGCTCTAACAGCTGTTTGTGTGTCTGCACATCTGTGCTGTAATAACTCTAATAAAATATAAACAGGAACAGAGCTTTGTCTGTTTTTTAACCTGTTTAACAAACACTTCCACATGAAGAAAAGCTGAGCTCTGTTTATTCTGTGTCCGGTTTCCTGGCTCACAGATCACTTTGCTGGGAAAATGCATCATTTGTAGAATAATTATTATTAATTAAGCCTTTTTCAAGTGTGTATCCAATCATGAACTCTGAAACTTGATATAAAAGTTGTGATACTCTTTCATGCTCATGAATGAAACTTCATAAGGATAAATAGAACAAGTGTTGTTTCTGACAGAATAAATAGGAAAATGAACCAGACTAAGCACTGATCATGGATATTTCTATTCTATCGTTATTATTGAACTGTTTGATTTATTTGAGATAATGAGTTTGAGCAAAACAGTCATAAAAGTCACTCAGCAGTGATCCACTGTTAAATTGATTATGTGGGGGCAGGTGGTGAATCAGTGAAACAGCAGAGGTATATTTTCTTCACCTGGTGGTCCTTGATGAAGTCCTCTGTCTTTTCACAGAGACAGAGAACGAGGCCCTGATCATCTCTTTGTGACTCAGTGCTGTTGTTCTTCAAAAATATGAAATATGAGATAATGTTCACTACTAATATCAGAATTATATTCATACATAAAACTGCTACACTGGTGTAAGTACATGCCTAATTTCACGTGTCATAGGTCCCATAGAGTTTCTTTTGAACTGCTCCCCCCTTCCTCCTGTATAGTGTCAATAGTTTGGGCGTGTATTCGTCCAGATTTCCCAGGAATGTGGACCAGAGTGGCTTCAACGTGATCCTCTGAAATTCCTCCTCAATCAGAGAGCTTGAGACCAAATGAGAAATGGATAACCATTTGTAACAGAAAAAGAAGTAGGAACTGATCAAACAAAAGCAGAGGTACTGCCAAACCTACGATTAAAGTGACATTTAAGTACACCTACATTTCTTAACGGAAGCTGCATCGAATTTATCAGTTCAGTCAAGGACATGCTTAGCTCAGTTAGCCACTTATTTTAGGCATAGGCCAAACCATGATTTATTCCCCTCACAGTTTTATCAGGTAAGAGCTTTTACATAGATGGTGTTTAGCTTCGGCATATACCAGGCTGAACAGTGAGGCTTTCCTCTGACAAACACAGTGAGAGTCCTCATATTCAGCCTGGCATATGCTAACACTAAGTAGCTACCTCCTACTTTAGTCTTACTGGTGCACTAGAGAAGATGAAGATTAACACAAAGTTTTCCTGGTGCTCACACACTGAAACAGCGAGCAGGGAATTTGCCTTAAGCATTTAACCCCTCCTTTACCAGACCAGGGAACACACCATACTAAGGAGCAGTGGGCCTCACATTTTCAATGTAGCTGGGAGAGCTCAAACAGGGCAGGTCATCCAGCCTGAAGTCAATCATGAGTGGTTTCCTGAGGATTACATTATTCTGGCGCTGTGAGAAGGTTTTTGCCATCTTCTCTTCGATGAGTTTGTTGTTGTCTTGCTTCTTGAACTCCTAGAGGAGCTCTACTCTCTCCTTTTCAGAAGTAGCATCAGATTTACCTAGAGGATGAGGTGGGAGGTAGTTTACCTCAGATTTCTTTGCCTTTTTAACTTTTTTTGCTGGTGTTCTATCTACAGCTGTTTTCCTCTTCAGACTATTCATAACAAGCTCAGGCAAACCAAGGTGTTTCACTTTTGCTCTATAATTGCCCATCTTGTATTTCAGGCTGCTGTGCCAACCAAACTGAGTCCCTCAAGCATGGGGGCCTCTTCACCAGGGCCTCAGCAACCTGCTCCCTCTGTGCTCGTGAAGGATAGGCAGTGTAGACAGATGCTTTCTGCTAGTTTGTCCAGGATGTTTGAGTTTACTGACGGATTGCAGAGTAGGGTTCCATCTTTTCTGCAAGCTTCATTTGCAGTTTGTAGGATGAGCTCAGTGTTGAAGGAGAAGGTTGGTATCCCAAACTGAGCTGGTCAAGACTCAGAGGAAGAGAGGGGGCGCTCCCCAGAGAAGATAGAATTATTGTATCAGTGGATGAACTGGAACTGGAATCAACATTTTCGGACAATTCAGCACAACTGCGGTCAAAGCTACTCTGGGGTCCTTCGGTAACCAAGGAATCCTCAAACCTCAAAGTTATCAGTGGTTTAGCAAGAACCATCTTGATGGTGTCTTTGTCCTTTAAGTGTTGAGTTTCAAAAAGAGTGAAAAACTGACCATCAAGATCTTAGTCCTGGACCTGTGAACTAAAGTATTGTTCAGTTGAAAATGTCTGAGGGATTCCTGAGGGCAATGAAAGCTTGTGTATTTCTTCCAGCAGGATGACACAAAGTCTGGCAGACATGTTGATTCTGTAGGTTAAAGTAGAAGACAAAAATAAGACAGGTTATATTGAATTGAGACATATCAAGAATCCCTCATCTTCAACTGCTCTGTGGGCCACAATAACTGAAGAGTCAAATTACAGGAAAGCAACCAGACTACATGGGTGGGAACCATTACTATCAACTAAAATATAGGAATCAGATATGGGTCAGTTTCTAGAGATTAGGTAGATATGAAAGTAGTTTTGCACATTTATTTTAGATCCTTGAAAATTATAATCATTTGAAACACTAAGAAATGATATGGAATTGAGGAAGCAGAAACCAGTGAAAACATGCCAATTATACCGCACCGTTAAGGACTTCATCTCGCATGGAAATGTGACACTTCAAGGTGACATAAGCCTGCGTCCAACAGTGTAGTCTGCAGGTGGGAGTCTGTTCATTCCTGCCTAAGTACTCACACTTGTCTTATTGATTCCAGTTCAAAAGCTCAAAAGTGCTCACTGTACTACGCATTTAGTCACTTGACAGTAAATACAGGTTGGCCATGCACGATGAGGATTAGGCTTGGGTCAACGAATCCAGGAAACTCTCCAGTGGATCCTACGGCTGTACTGGCCCCTGCATACATGTCTGTCCAGGGAACTTTCTTTGCACTGCTTCCCATATGAGGCAGAGAGGGGCATGGCTTGTGCTGAAAGAGGGACAGCCCACAGACAGCATGCTCTCAATGGAGACCTCTCTGGAGGCAGGGAGGCAGGTAGCCAATCAAGGTGGAGGAGGGAGGAGTTAGGGAGGAGTTATTTCCCTCGTATGTCTCAGAACAATATGCTACAGAAGTATTATCTGTAATATCTGACTGATCTATATAGTTATTTACGCTTTGTGCCCTGATGTCACTTGAAGACTGAGCAGGATGGCATCGGGTTCTGTGTGACCCAAAGGTCCCATACACATTTGTGTAGAAATCACACTGGTCCTCATTTATCAAACATGCATACGACCAAAAAAATAGGTGTAATCCACGCACACATCTGTATTTATCGATCTGAACGTGGGCGGAGGGTACGCTCAAATCCCACGCCAGGTCTGAGTGGGTGTAGGCAAATTTCATGTCAGAGGAGAGCGAGGTGCAGTGAGGAAAATTAAACATGGAAATATAAATGTAACTGAAATGTCTGTGGTCTTTTGTCAATATCTGTAAAATACATCACATATGAAAAAGCAGCGTGAGCTGTCAGCTGATTTCTTCATGTAACAAATGTGTGTTTCCTATGATGATTTACTGTGAACATTAGAGAGGCTGTTAACAGTGATTAAATACACTTCTATGTCCTCACTAACGTCTGCAGAGAATATCTACAGGACGCTGGATCAAACTTTTAAAGTATATTTATTTTTAAGAAGCGTATTGATCACAGGATTTACAAGAAGATTACTGATTCACTCCAAACAATATCAACATTTAAATCTGAACTGTGTAGGAAAAAGTGAACTATTTAATAACAAAAGATGTTCATTTACATGTGATCACAACCAGCTTGATTTGTGGTAGAAATAACCATAAAACTCAGGTCTACTCATGAGTAATTGCACACAGGCGACTCACTTCTTGGCCAGACTCCAGAATAGTCACAAATAAAGTCAATAAATGAGTTTTTAGGTTAAAAAATGTGCAGTCCTTCATGTGTAAAATGTTTGAAGAACTCCATCAGACATAATTCAGGTTTGTTTGTTCACGTTACTTCTGCCTGAAACTGATGCAGACCCGGTTCACTTCTCTCTCTCTCCTCAGTCTGTGACATGTTCAGGCTGCAGCTTCTTTCAGAGCTGACAAACATTTTAACAGATATCTTTCAACGTTTTGAGGTCTGAACAGAAATGATTTTACCAAGGCTTCAAAAATTAAGATACCACAGATTAATGATTTAATACTTTAAAGGACGACGAACTTGTGAATTAAATGTTCAAACTCAGCTGTAGTTTGGTTTGTCATGTCCACACTGCTGACGGCTGCAGTGATCTCTGCACAGACGTGGTTTTTCTGACTCTGTTCACGCCACTTTTACGGCTGCAAAACAACAGGAAACAGCTTCTTTTCTCTCTACTTCTGTTACGATGGTGTCGATCTCCAGCACAGAGAAGTTTCCCTTTTTCCCACAATGCCTCCCTCCATGTTGTAAATTCTGTGGGTCACTATTGGTCAGGTGGGCTGAACCTTTAATAATTAGGGGCGTGTTATTTAAAAGACGATTGTTTTCAGCCGCCAGATTTATCAACATCTGATCGGGTGTACGCCGAGGTTGGAGCTGGTACGCCTCTTTTATAAATCACACGTGAACTTTGTCGTAAGCTCGTTTCTACACCCAAATCTACGCAGATTCCCACGCAAGATTAATAAATGAGGGCCACTGTCTCTAGAAACAGTGCACTGTTTCGATTTTCCTCAGATGAACTCCAAGAGTTTAAAAAATGTCCACACAAGAACTGCAAAGTTCCCAGTTGAAACTCCAGGTATGACTCCAGGTATAATGTCAGTTGAATCTTGCCTTGACAAATGTGATTTGAGGGAATTCCAGTTTTTGAAGGAGCAGTCAGCATGTAATCAGGGAAGAGACTCACTGTGGGAGTGTCTTAACCTGTAGTGTCTCAGAAGTAGTCCTGTCGCGATAATCAATAAATCAATTAATTGCGGTAGCTAAAAATGAACTTGATAAGTCTGCTGGGCTTGATAATTTTTTATTTACCAAAGATACTGGATAATGAGTTAACTTCACTATCTGTCGTGTCTGACTCCTAAGGATGTTTGGAGCTGTGAGTTTGTAATTCTCTTCACTGTTGCGTTTCTTTTACTCTGCTGCTGTTTCTCACAGCAAGCGGCTCACTCCCTCACCCATCCAGAAAACTCTCCTGCACATGCTTGTTTTTGTGTTTGGGGACGAGAGAAAAGGTGCTTGCACATCTCATCAGTTGAAGGTTGTGAACTTTTGGGCTTGTTAAATCAAGTGAGGTTTCGTTTTTGGGCTCTGCTGCCTGTATGATCCTCGCCTGATTCTCTCCCAGCTCTCCACGAAAAGGAGGGAAACAAACGCGATGATATTCACAAAATACTGCAAACTGAGATGTTGTCAGAAAACAAATGAAGTTTTACAGCGTCAACACAAAAGTATACAAATGTCTAATAACAGACAAAACCAGGGGTGGACTGGAATAAAATTTTGGCCCTGGACTTTTTGGTCCGGACCGGCCCACTACGTTCAGCAGATACTGTGCTTACTCTCCCCATTGATGTACATACAAACACACAAGTCTGTTACAACACCACTATGCTGATGCAAACAAAGCAAATCAGTGTTTGGGGTTCTTCACTTTATGATCAGCCACTTTCTAATAGAAGCATCCTCACAACAGAAAACTTTCTGCCATCTTAGGTTCTTTGTGTTTTGTTGAGGGTGATGATTTAAGAATATAGAAGGTGTCTGAGTGTGAAATAATCTCTGGGTGGACTCACTGGGCTGCTGGGGTCTCAGGTTAGTTCATCTCCACGCCTGACACCTTTCATAAATCTGGACATGAAAAATAGAGGAATGGTGTGGAACAGGCTTTAGCCAAATAAGATGTAAAAAAAATGAGTCTGCATTCAATCAGCACTTTGACTGGTTGGCTAAAGTATGGAAAACAATATTTGAATGGACTGGAAAAAATGGACAAACACTTAGATTTTTATTTAGGACGGACAGCACAGCTCTGCATAATGTAGAGACAACAGAATACGTAGATGTTGTATTGTAATAAAATCTAACCAGAGTTTTAATAATTTCAACAGTAGAGTGTGAAACTGTTGAAGGATAATAAACCACAAACATTGACTGAGAATTAAATACTAAGTACTTAAATACTACTACTATGTTCTTTCAGTCGCTTGATCACTGTCCCTAAAATAATTATTTTATAGAAATGGACTGTCGTGGGCAATATAAAAGGTGTATGTTCACGCTTTTACCATTTCAACAGGTGACATGATTGGAGGAGTGTTATTATAGGTAGAATAGAAATGATAAGAAACTGAGGAAACAGCAGATTTATCTGCTTGAACACATCACATTGTAACATGTGAGTTAAGCTTGTAGATCTGTTATGTGGAATCCTGTGATTAAAGTATAAATAGAGCTTGAGTGATTAATAAAAACAACCAACTTATTAATCGGTATAGTACAGTTACTGTTTTCCAGTACTTCAGATAACTAGACTGAGTTGTAACACACCACAAGGTGTTTGCTTTTTATTATGTCACGTAGTTCACAGACAGTTACGCGACAGGTCTGAACTGTTTATTAGAATGAATGTTTATCCACACCATGCTGAAGACATACCTGCTTATCACAGTCTCATCTCCTCCTTCACACAGTGTAAAGTCTTAACTCTCAGTTCATGTCTCCTCCTCCTCAGTCTCCTTTACTTTACTGTCAGCAGAGTGTGACCTGACACCACCTGCTGCTGCTGCTGTGATGGAGCCGCTGAAGAAAACATCTCACTCACCTTTCTGCTCTTAACATCCTGTGTCGCTTTTCTTTTCTTGTCCCTAAGTTTTTCTGCACCACCTTTTCGTTTTTTGATCGTGGACGGGGGGGGGGGCAGAACATGTGTGGGTGGGACTACAGGGCCTCTGAAGCCTCTCGTAGGGTTGTTCGGCCAGGTAGTTTTGACGGACAGGTGACTGGGCCAATTAGACGTCACCTATCTCTCTCTCTCTCTCTCTCTCTCTCTGAGTGAACCGCGGCTGCAGCAGCAGCTCCTTGGGCTGGCCCAGGAGAGTTACCGTAGTTACCAGGGAAAGGTGCACCAATAAATGATTAAAAAAATAGATAAATGAATAAATAAGCGGCCGTAAATCGGCCCATTCTCGGTCGGCCCACCAGGAAAACTCCCGGTACTCCCGAGGGCCAGTCCACCCCTGCACTTGATAAACTGTGGCTGCTGAAAGTCTGGTTCTTACTCACTGGAACTACTTTAAATTTGCTACGGGGGTTCATAAAAAATGTTGCACTATAATAAGAACAGTTTAATATGCAAAACATCGAACCAAGGGAAAGTATTCACCATCACAACGGGCCGAGGATAAAGGTAAAACGCCACACCTGCTGACGCATAGTTTACGGCCCTAGGCAAACTCCAAAAAGTTAACGCCATGGCTCATGCCTTTTAGGGTCCATAAACTAGAGCCTCTAAGTTAGTCGCCCTAAAATAGTCTAAGCTAGCATGACGTATTATTACGAGACATTTTGACCAGGAAGTTTTTAATTTAAAAAATGTTTTTGAAAAGCACATTTCACCAAGCAAAACAAAATCAGGAATGGAAAAAGAATAGCATCTACCAAGACAGCTAACTTAATTCTTCAATTTCAGTCTGTGTGTAGCACGTGCTCTGATCTGCCAACCTGGCTGCAGACAAAACCACGACCTCCTTCCAGCTCGAAACCTCCTCCCACTTTACAAGAATATTGAAACAAAGTAAATACAACAAGACTCTTGCTTGTCGTGTGGGTTTACCTAAAAGTACTGGCTCCGATAACATGAATACATATTGTTAAAGAAAAAATGCACAATGTCTTTTGTTACAAACAAATGCAGATGGAGTCCATGAGTAGATTTGTTTGTGTAGAGATGGAAACATACATTTTCATTGTTAATGGCACATTATGCAATTATGTTCCATGTACATACTTACAGAAACGTTTCTGACAGTAAGCTGAAAAGTGTCCTCTCAGTAATAATGAATACTGGCTTTGGTACATCAAAGAACTACCAAGAATTGTAAAGGACAAAAAATAAAAAGATAAGAATAAAGGGAAATGACAGACAGATCAATAGAACTTTCTCTAACAATAGACACCACAAGACAACAATAGGGAAGGGAAAGGGGCGGAGCTTTCATACAGGAATAACTAAGAAACAGAAAGGTAGAGACTGCACATAAAAAAACAAGACAAAGTACAGAAGCTCTACCAAGCCCATTTAAACAACGAACAAAGTGACAGGTTCATCAGAGTGAGTCTATCCATCAGGGAGGGAAATACACTAAGACAGGTTTCACTACAGTACATGTGGTTAAGTTGGGAGCACAAACACGCACAAACAAAACATCCATTCCTGGTCATTGCTGGCCTTCTCTATAGTTCTTTGTGGTCAGGCTGTCTTCAGTGGTCGATGGAGGTGCAGCAGGAAACAACACTGCTCCTGTTTGGACAATGGACTGACCAGAAGCTAAGCTATGAGAAGCACAGTTTAAAGATACTTCAAATGAAATGTCAAAAGATGAAGTTGGCAGTTCATGGTGCACACTACTTGATTCCAGAAGAGGACAGAGTACTGTATGGTGAAATCATAAGTCTTTTTGTCTCCAATACTGACGGTGTTTCATAAATTCTAAAATGTTGCCTGGCCAAAAGAAAAAAGTTGCCACCAACCAAAAAAGGTCACACACTGGTATTTGGTCGGTCCTCCTTTAGCTCTGATTACAGCACACATTCACTGTGGTGTTGTTTGATCAAGATTCTGCAATGTCACAAGATTTATTTCCATCCAGTGTTGCATTCATTTCTCACTAGTAGAGTCTGACCGCTGAACAAAGTCTTCTCCAGAACATCACTTCACCTGCCTCTCTTCTTACCCCGATGCACCCATCACTCTGGAACAGGGTAAATCTGGACTCATCAGACCACATGACCTTCTTCCATTGCTCCAGAGTCCAATCTTTATGCTCCCTAGAAAATTGAAGCCTTTTTTTCCGGTTAGCCTCACTGATTAGTGGTTTTCTTAAGGCTGCACAGCTGTTCAGTCCCAATCTCTTTCGTTCCCTTTGCTGTGTAATTATCCAATAAGAGACTTGTGCCTGTTTGATTAGTTAAATAACCACAGTGACTGTGTGTCTGTCTCAGGCTGTTCAGGTAGAGAAGAAGGAAGCCGTGGAGGAGGAGGAAGGAAAAGACAAAGAGAAGGGAAAAGGAGAAGAGGCCACCCTGGAGAAGGAGGACAAAGAGAAGGAGGAGGAGAAGAAGGAGGAGGCTCCTGAGGGAGGAGATAAGGAGGACAAGGAGGAGAAAGAGAAGGAGGAGGAGGAGGAGGAGGAGGCCAAAGCTCCACGAGCTCCACGACGACAGAAGACGATGCAGATCAAAGTGACGCTGCTGGACGACGTCCTGTTCGAGTGTGAGCTGGATGTGAGTACACATGTGCTTTATTCTTTTCTCTTTTCTTTTTCACAAACTCTTTTTATTTATCTTTTTTTGGCATGGATATATAAAACATACCTTATAATATATAATTTTAAAATTAACCCCCTGATGTGGCTTTGTCATCCTGTCAAGACCTGAATCAGAGCGCTGCATGCGTGTACACATACTGACTTTAAGAGTTCATGAGTTAAAGATACGGCTCCAAGTGTGAGGCCACATGATATTGGTTTGTCTGATGTTTAGAGACATAACCAGGAGAGCAAACAGACAGAATACTTTTTGTAGGGATGCCCCAATCCCATATTGATATCAGATACTGGTCAAATATCAGCAAAAAATGAATATCCAATTATATGGACCTGCACCTATAGATGCAGATCATTGTACATAATCTCTGATTTACTGGTCATGCACAAGTTTTGCACTCTAGGCTGCAATAATAGTCTTGTACCAGAAGTGAAAAGGTTGAATCAGGACACCTGAACCTTTCCTAGCTGCAGCAGACAGAGCAGGTTTAGCATAAGTGTCTGGTCAGAGGAATAGTCCAGCTCACAGCTCGTGTGCTGAGTGTGTGAGTGTGTGTTACACTGTGAACCCAACAGCTGTTCTAGCATCAGCTGGGATCTCCCTGGGACCCTGCCCCCCCCCAGCTCCTCAGTTCAACAATAAAACAACCTCCAGCAGTCTTTTACATCTTCAGGTCAAAGGTTAAATACTCCCTCTGTGTGTGTGTGTGTGTGTGTGCCACAGAAACATGCCAAAGGCCAGGAGCTGTTCATGAAGGTGTGTGACCACCTGAACCTGCTGGAGAAAGACTACTATGGTCTTGCTATCTGGGAGACCCCCACCGTGGCAGTGAGCCAGCTTTGTTATTATTATTATTATTATTATTATTATTATTATTATTATTATTATTATTATTATTATTATTATTATTGTTGTTGTTGTTGTTGTTGTTGTTGCTGTTGCTGTTGTTGTTGCTGTTGTTGTTATGGCACGGTTTCTGGCACTTCAGTTCAGTTGAGTCACATTCAGTACCTCAGACCTTAGACTGGATCTTTTATTTCTCCTCCTCAGACCTGGATGGACCTGACTAAGGAAATCCGCCGGCAGGTACAAGGTGAGCTGGACTTCGCCTTTAAATTCACCTCTGTTCTCATCTGCGCTCAGAAAATGTTTAAAGTTGTCAAATCCAACCCTGTGTTCTTTTTCCTGCAGGTGCCAACTATAATTTCACCTTCAATGTGAAGTTTTATCCTCCTGACCCGGCCCAGCTCTCTGAGGACATCACCAGGTATGACATGAGTAACTTCAAACAGCAGCAATCATGACGCACCTAAGCTGTAGCTTTTGACCTCCACACCTGTCACAGCAGGCAGGTGAAGAGACCGACCAATGAGATGTCAAAGCTCAGCCCCACAGTCTTATTCTGAGCTGGAATGCAGAAGAATCTAAATATATTCTGACAAACTAAAGACAACCCTTCAATGTAAAATATGCAGCGAAGGCATCAAAACCAAATGTTTAACACACCTGGGATAATATTAGGTGAGGTGGCAGTTAAAGTGACTGTGAGGACTTTCTAAGTGATCTTGAAAAAGTCTCATCTCTAGATTTATGTCAGATCATAAACTACAATTTAAAACAAGATTATCAGCACTGAAACTGGTTATTTCTAAATGCTAATTCCACCTTTATGATCAGGTCGCACCAGACCAGATTGATATGCAGCAAGTGGAAAACTCTATGACCACACCACACAGAAGACGAAGTTCAGCAGTGAGAAGAGAGAGATGTGGTTTTCTCTGCTGAAAAGGATTTGTGTGGTTTATTTGGTAGTGATGGTGGAAACAGGAGCTGGACTGTCTGACAGAAAAGAAACAGAAGAGAAGAAGAAAAATAAACAAGATGGTGATAGAGCACAGACTAAAGGCTAAAACAAAAGCTGAAGGCTAAAACACAAGCTAAAGGCTTAAACACACGCATTAAGTCTAAAACAGGAACTAAAGTTTGAAACAGTTGTTAAAGGCTCAAACACGTACTCTGGGCTTAAACAAAAGCTAAAGGCTAATACAGAAGCTAAAGGCTTAGACTGGAGCCAAAGGCTAAAACAGCAGTTAAGGGCTTATATATGGACTTCAGGCTAAAAAAGGGGCTAAGCTGTGTGCACTAGTGTTGATTCCTGTCCACATGCAGCAGTTATTCTGCAGTGATCTGTTCAAACCTGAGAGTCTATCAATAAAATGAAGAGCCAGGTTACGTTTGCTCTGCTTGGTGAGGTTGGAGTTCGTAAATGAGACCTGGTAGGACACAACCAGGATTCACTGACGTTACATGTTACAGACATGTCTCAGAGCACAGAGCTGCGAGTAACGTGGAACGTAGCTGAATACTAAACTACACTACAAACTCACAAAGCTTGTTTTCAGGTTTCATACAACAGTGCTATACTGACACGTACATTACTTTGTTAAGTTGTATTTGGTAAAAAGTTATCTTGAACAAAGAAAAGTAGTTCGAAAAGGAAGATCTGGTCACATACAATCATTTTTAAAACAAATACACACCTTGTAAATAAGGTAATAATGAGAAAATAAGAGTCAAGTCATTGCAACAGTTTGTCAGAGTCCTCTGACTAAAGGAGTCACTTCAATCAGCCTCATACAGATTCTCCTCACAGTCACTTTAAGTAGAGTACACTCACTCCATGGTTTCCATGGTAACAAATTCTTCTCAGCCTCCTTATGGAAAGGATTAACATCAAACTGAACATTTCACTCAAGGGTCAAAGTTCAAACCCAATCTTGTTCATTTCTTCTCATTGACATTGAAGGTAAGGTTAGAGAGGTGAGCAAGACTTCTGCAGCAATATTCCCGCTGATGTCTCTGTGGGCATTCAGCTTCTCAGAGCTTTGACTTCAACTCACCTTTGAAACACTGACCACAGTGTGGTCATCTGCATCTGCTACTGAGTCAAAATGAAGAATAAGAATTGGAATAAGTGAATAGAACATGTAACAGGGCAGTAATGTTCCCCTCATCTCCACCTGTGCCTTGTGCCTGTGTTCTTCAGGTACTACCTGTGTCTCCAGCTGAGGAAGGACATCCTGCAGGGTCGCCTCCCCTGCTCTTTTGTCACCCTAGCCCTTCTGGGTTCCTACGCCTTGCAGTCAGAACTGGGTGAATATGACCCAGAGGTGCACGGCAGTGAGTATGCTAAGGAGATGAAGATGGCCCAGGGTCAGACCAAGGAGCTGGAGGACAAGATGATGGAGCTGCACCAAACATACAGGTTTTATAAGCAGCTCCAACCATTAGGAAATGATCTGTAACTGTTAATGTCACTGTAACTCAAGTTTGTCTTCCATGTGTCAGGTCCATGAGTCCGGCCCAGGCAGACATGATGTTCCTGGAAAATGCCAAGAAACTGTCCATGTACGGGGTAGACCTGCACCAGGCCAAGGTAAGCACAGGGGTCAGAGGTCACCTATGTTTTCATATGAACATAAAACACGACAATACAATCTGTCTGGGTATAAAAACAACAGCACTGATGTCAAACTGTGAAACACACAGTGTGTCTGCAGCCGTCAGTGTGAGTTAGATCCCAAACACAGCAGCAGCAGAACAAACGAAACAACAGGACGACATGTGACCATCAGGTTTTACAGCTGAAATCAGGTCAATCTGTTTGCATCAGGGCAGGACTTAATCTCATATGGAGGGAGGGAGCTTTGTGTGCCTGCACTGCTCCCCTGTGGATGGAGGTGGTTACTGCAAGGCAGCATGGACAGTCGGGGAAGAAATAAATCATAGAAAGCAAGTAAAAGCACAAGAAAATGGACAGCAAGAAGAGTTAGGCTGGTGCTAAAAAAAGTGGGATTGACCTGGCCACATCTGCCTAACCTGGTAACTTTTTCATCAGAACAGGCTCCCAGGACAAATGTGCTGTACTTCTGTAAAAACTGTAGAGACCAGTGCGTTGATCGTATTTCCTGAAAACTGCTTTCATACACACAAAAAAACCCAGGTTATGTTATCATTAAGAAGAAGTTATATTGTGCTTGCCAAGAACTATGCAACACTTACGGGGTATATTGTAATGAGCATGCAGGACTATGGGAGGAGTGATGGAGAAGGAGTTGCCCACAGTTCAGCCTGATAGGCTAGTCTTGGTATGAAAGGCGCAAAGGAAGAGCAAAGAGAGGTAGTTTGGGAAAAAGAAAGAGTGAAAACAAGTTGTTCAGCAGGTTGACCTACTACACCGAAAAAATAAAAAAATAAAAATATGAGGGAAGTGCATTTAACTTAACTGAATCCTTGAAATCGACAAATAAAAAATTGAATTAGTGTTTTCATACAAACATATCTAGTATTGAAGTCAAAAAATTTGTTCAAAATTAGAGCCCGACCGATATTGGATTTTTGGGGCCGATGCCGATACCGATATTTGGGGCAAAAAAAAGCTGATTTCCGATATATCGGCCAATAGCCCATATAACGGCTGATTCATGAAATAAGAACATTGATATACACAGGATATATACTGTACATGAACACAAATTGTTATAATACCCAAAATGTGATTCAAGACAAAGGAGCAGAACACAAAAAAATAAAACAAGGAACTTTAATCATAAAACTGTCAACATAAGGACTGTAAGCCAACCGATAAATAAGGTAAATTGTAAACACAGTGATAAATAAAATAGGCCAACTGTAAACAAATTGGTGGTGAAAAAACATCAAAGATCAAATATTTTAAGTTTGGTTTTGCTTAACCTACTTGATAAAATTAAGTTCACTTCACTTGGATCTTATTTTTCATCAATCTTGCCTCAGTGACATAAATAAATTATGCAAAAGTTGCCTCAATTGTCTCAAGCAGATCTACCAGAGAATTTTTATCAGTGTAGTTCCTTGCTACCACTTTTTTTGTTTTGGGCACTCCTCCAACCAAGTCATTAGCCTGTTCAAGAAGGTAATAAAACCTGTTTCCCAGGCACTGTCTCATTTTACTTGCTAGCCCCTGCAAAGTCGAAAAACTTGCCAGAAAACTCTACAATACACACTGCCTGACCAAAAAAAGGTCACACACTTATATTTGGTCGGTCCTCCTTTGGCTCTGATTACAGCACACATTCACTATGGTGTTGTTTGATTAAGATTCTGCAATGTTACAGATTTATTTCCATCCAGTGTTGCATTAATTTCTCACTAAGATCTTTTATTGATGATGGTAGAGTCTGACCGCTGCACAAAGTCTTCTCCAGCACATCCCAAAGATTCTCAGTGGGGTTAAGGTCTGGACTCTGTGGAGGCCAATCCATGTGTGAAAGAGATGTCTCATGCTCCCTGAACCACTCTTTCACTATTTGAGCCCCATGAATCCTGACATTGTCATCTTGGAATATCCCCGTGCCATCAGGGAAGAAAAAATCCATTGATGGAATAACCTGATCATTCAGTATATTCAGGTAGTCAGCTGACCTCATTCTTTGAGCACATACTGTTGCTGAACCTGAGCAACTGCAGCAACCCCAGATTATAGCTCTGCCCCTACAGGCTTGCACAGTAGGCACTCGGCATGATGGGAGCATCACTTCACCTGCCTCTCTTTTTACCAGATGTGCCCAAGAGGATGGTTCTCCACCATCCTTCGAGTTTTTAATGATGCGTTTGGCAGTTCTCAACTCAAATTTAGTAGTTTCTGCATCAGTCTCTTTAGATGTTTTCTCTCCTTGATGCCAATGATTTGACCTTTCTTAAACAGACGAACATCTTTTCCACAACCACAGGATGTGTCTTTCTCTGTGGTTGTTGAAGAAATGAGAAGTTACTCCTTCATCAGCTGAGGTTAAATAACTTGTTTCCAGCTGAAAGATAATCACTCATGCAGTAACTATCCAATAGGGGGCTTGTATCTATTTGTTTGGTTAAGTCCAGGTGGTGGCGACTTCTTTGTTTTGGCCAGGCAGTGTATATTTATTAGTATTATTTCTCGTATTATCACTGTATCATTTATTATTATATCTAAGGTGGGCTGGTCTGAGGCATGAAACTCTGGGCTCTCTGGGCTGAAACGAGTCCCACACTGACCCTGTCTGTGCCTGTGACCCTGAGGTTTTATGAGCTCCTCAGATTTAATGTGTCTATGACCTCTTAACAGAAACTACAGGCTGAATGTTATGCACTTACACTCCTGTTGGACCTGCTTTTGACGGGGTTGAATTTTGGGCCTTAAAATAAAGACAGCTAAAAATCCTTCGTGAGAACAGGCACTTTGACCTCTTGTGGTTGATTTTCTTTGTACAACAACAGAACTGAAGGTAAGGCATGGAAGGGATGCAGGAACATTGTATTCCCTATTTGATCCCAGCTTACATGAAATCATATGAAACAGAGAAAGGTTTAAACAGCAGTGAAAAAGACTGTTTATTAGACATCTTAAACAAGCACAGCAGGGCTCATTGATTTGGATGTGGAACCTCATCTGTGTTGTCCTTAGTAAGAGTGTTTAAGAGAATCACAAACCAGTGAATACATGTAGACAGACACTGTTTTAAAGGAGCCAGGATGTGGCAGCCCAAGGAGAATGGTGTCACTGTTCTGTGTGGTTATCCTGAGGTGTTGAAAGCATATTTCTATGTCTGTAATTAAGTACAATGTAAACTCTCTCCCCTGTGTCTTAGGATCTGGACGGTGTGGACATCATGCTGGGCGTCTGCTCCAGTGGTCTGATGGTTTACAAAGACAAGCTGAGGATCAACCGCTTCCCCTGGCCCAAAGTCCTCAAAGTGTCCTACAAACGCAGCAGCTTCTTCATCAAGATCAGACCATCTGAGGTACGACTGCTTCCACTTCCACACACTCACAAACACCTGATCCTCATCCCTGACCCCCCCAGTGGCCCGGGGCTGGAAGCCAGCCTGAGGTCTCCCCATATGTCACTCCCCACTCCAGTCCTGTTTCCCATCCTATCTACGGTCCTTACCTGTACAATTTGAGATATAAAATACAAAAAATAACATAATAAAAACAAGGCACTTGTGCTTTAAGTGAGAATGAATGCTCAGTGAGGAAAACCAACCCACTACTTCCCATTCTATGAGGTCCTGCCCAGGATGGATTCTCCAGAGTCTCAAGTTTGGAGCCTCAATAGGGATAAAGTGGGCACCTCCTTCTTCTGCTATTTTCTCGTTGGCTCCCAATACAACATCAGAGAGGCTAAAAACCAGTCTGACACCAGAGTCATGTCTGTTTCCTGCTCTCTCTGATCCAGCTGGCTGTTCAGCCTGGCATGTAGCAGGACCTCAGACAGGTGTGTGGGGTCTTGTGTTTCTGGAGCCAGCCACAAGCGAACACTGGGGGAAACTTCAGTAAACCTGCCTTCACAGCAGGGTGATAACATCAAAGTGTTTGTTCTTCTCTCTGTAACAGGTGGAACAATATGAGAGTGCCATCGGCTTCA
This sequence comes from Thalassoma bifasciatum, assembly GCA_008086565.1. Lineage (NCBI taxonomy): Eukaryota > Metazoa > Chordata > Actinopteri > Labriformes > Labridae > Thalassoma > Thalassoma bifasciatum. The sequence goes on along the minus strand of RPOG01002581.1, from coordinate 17,330 downwards.
AACTGCCAAACTACAAGGCGGCCAAGAAGCTGTGGAAAGTGTGCGTGGAACATCACACCTTCTTTAGGTACGGTGGTTCAGTCTCTCAGTGTTTGTCCACATTTCCTGGGCAGCGTCCAATCAGCAGGTCGGTCTCTGTGTTCCTCTGTGCAGGCTGACGTCCACAGAGATGGCCACGACACCGAGGAAGTTCCTGGCGTTGGGCTCAAAGTTTCGTTACAGCGGTCGAACTCAGGCTCAGACTAGACAGGCCAGCTCTCTGATCGACAGACCGGCCCCTCTCTTCCAACGTTCATCCAGCAAGAGGAACTCCCGCAGCCTGGACGGAGGTACGTGATTCTTCTTACACTGCTGATTGAGTAACACTGGGACTTACAGCCGCACACACTTAGAGTGAAATATTTACTGTCTGCTGAGAGCTGAAGAACTGTACCACAGTCTTCAGAGATAAGACCAACTACTCTGAATGTTTGGAGTTAAAACAGTCTCAGAATTCACAAATGCACAGACAAACCCTGTCAGGGGAGTCTCAAGAATCCACTCACAAATGCATCGGGGTTCACAGCGAAATACATTTGTGTGCGCACTGAATACATACATAATGAATTCTACTCTGTGCATTTGTGAATTTGTCTGTGCATTTGTGGATCGTTCCCTGTGCATTTGTGAATTTTGAGACTGTTCTATATATAGATGCAGATTACCAGAACATGCTGAAAAACTAGGAGGAGGAGATTCAAAGGAAATTAAAGCGGCAAGCAGCGTCGCAGAGCCCGAGCAGGTCCAGACTGTATCATTCAGTCACAGCACAGAGGCTGTTGCTGCATTACTCAGTCATGGCATGTTGTAGTTGCTACATGACGAAAGGGAAACTTACTTTAAATGCATCACACTGACAGGTGCTGGAAGTTCTGTTGATGCCTACAAATGTCCCTTTTTTTTTCAAAAGAAAATAACAATTTTCATAAATGTTTTTGTGCACGTTTACTATTTTTTACATTTTCAGCTCATCTTGTAGTTTGTTTCCTCTGCTCCTCTGTGGTTTTCTCCACTAAATTATGTGTTTTTCTTCAGTCTAAACATTTTTTTCTCCTGTAAACACATGCAGTACATTAGAAATAACTCCAGAAAGTGAAAGTTCAAGGTATTTTGGAAAAAAAGGGCCGAATCACTTACTGTCAGTCTATTTCTTTTTTTTTTTTTTTTAAAGTGGCCTTTGTGCCTTTATTAGATAGAGGAGGACAGTGGACAGCGTCTGAAAGGGGAGAGAGAGTGGGGAGTGACATGCGGGAAATGGCCACAGGTCGGATTCGAACCCGGGCCGCCCGCTCCAGGGCAAGCCTCATGGTGCGCAGCCATATCCACTAGGCCATCCGCGCCCCCTGTCAGTCTATTTCTAAGTCAAACTAAGCAAAATACTCTTGACTGAACTTTTGAACCACATGTGTTTAGGGGTTTAGGCAAAATAGAATGATGGCACCATCTGGTGGCTGCATGGCCACAGCACAGCCCACTGTCTGTTCTTGTGTGTGTGTGTGTGTGTGTGTGTGTGTGTGTGTGTTCCAAAGGTCTCCCCCTCTGCTGAGACAGAGACCACAGCAAAAAGTCAGTTGGCTCCATCTAGTGGCGCCAATGACACAGTGCATCCACAGATATGTGTATGGTTGAGTTGCTGCACAATGTAGGACGAAGCGTATGTAGCGCTTGGCTTCACTGTGACTACGGTGGGAGACAAGGAAAGACCGGTGTGTTTGCTGTCTAAAAACGTTGGCAGCAGACAGCATGAGGCCAAATAAATTAAGGCGTCACTTAAAAACATTGCGCCCCAACCACGCTGATAAGCCGCTAGAGTTTTTTTAACGAATACGTGCCGAATATTGCCAACAATCGTCCCGCTTCGTGAGTTCATCGTCAGTGAACCAGCGAGTATCATATAAGGTGACGTACCAAATTGCACAATGCAGAAAGCCCCACACCATAGCAGAGGAACTGGTACTGCCTGCAGCTTTAAACATGATCTCTGTAATGCTGGACGATGCAAGAGCTGCAAAAATAAGAACTATCCCTCTGTCCAATGACACTGTCGCCAGACATATAAATGACATTGCTAATGAACAGCTGATAGATAAACTCAAAGACAAACGCTTTGCCTTGCAATTTGATAAAGCAATTGACAGCAACAAAGATTATTTGTTTATTGCTTACGTGCGTTTTGACATGACAGACTCCCTGTGTGAGGATCTACTTTTTTGTAAATATGTCAGAGACAGAGCCACAGCTCAAGAGCTTTTCAAAATGCTGGACTGCTTCCTGACTGAGAATGGGCTAAAGTGGGAGAACTGCATTATTTGCAGTGACGGTGCACAGACCATGGCAGGGATGAGAGAGGGACTTCAGGCACTCATCAAGAAGGTCTCACCTAATGTTGCGTGGGTGCACCGTTATACACAGAGAAGCACTGGCTTCAAGACACCTTTCCTCTGAATTAAGAGAGGTTATGACTGACATTGAAGGTGTAGTCAATTTCATAAAGACCAGACCACTAACAACAAGAGTCTTCTCTGCTATCTGTGAGGAGATGGGAGCTGAACATCAAGCTGTGCTGTTCCACAGTGAAGCAAGGTGGCTGACGTGAGGAAAAGTCTTGTCCAGAGTTTATGAGCTCAGAGAGAAAGTGAGAATGTTTTTGGAGCAGGACCACAAGTATGAAGTTGCAGAAAAAATTGGTGATGAGAACTTCCTGGTGAAACTGGCCGACCTGAGTGACATATTTGGAAAGCTAAATGAACTAAATCTACAGCTTCAAGCGAAAGATAAACCCCTCCCTCAGATAACAGACAAGATCAGCTCTTTGAGGTTGAATGGGAGGTTTGAAATGGGGCGGAAGTTGTGGAGGTCATCAGGGTTGAGTCCGGGTTTGTTGAGGATCGGGGTTATGGCAGCCAGTTTCAGAGACGGAGGGACGGTGGAGGAGGTGATAGAAGAGTTCACAATGGCTGTAATGAATGGGGAAATGGTGGGGAGGCAGATTTTCACAAGGGAGGAAGGAACAGGGTCAAGGATGCAAGTGGAAGATTTCATGGATGATATGATTTTCAGCAGGTCAGTTTGGGAAATGGGTGAGAATTTTGAAAGTGGAGAGGTGGTGAGAGGAACGGTGGAGAGGGGGGAGACATGGGAGGGGGGTGGTGAGGGTAGAGAACTGTAAATGGATTCAATTTTGGTGTGGAGGAATGAGAGAAAGGAGTTGCATTTTTGGGTGGTGAAGGAGTCCGAGGCATCGTTGCAGGGGTTGAGGAGTTTGTTGATGGTTCTTTGAGCCAGTGTGGATGAGAGTGGAGAAGTAGTTGGAGCAGGCATGGGTGAGGGCGGTTCTGTACAGTTGGAGGTGGTCGATGTATGCTTGTAGATGAACAGTGAGTCCGGTTTTCTTTGAGAGTCTTTCAAGCTGTCGTTTCTTTGATTTAAGGTGGTGAAGATGAGGGGTGAACCAGGGGGCAGGGCGGGTCAAAGAAACGGTTTTGGTTTTCAGAGGGGCTAAGTGATTGAGGCAGGCGGAGAGGGAGTTGTTGTAGTGTGTGATGAGAAAGTCCGGGTTGATGAAAGAGGGCAAATCAAATCAAATCAAATCAAATCAAACTTTATTTATATAGCACTTTTCATACATTAAGATGTAGCACAAAGTGCTTCACATGTTAAAAAGCCCCACCCCATCCCACCTCCCACCCATGCCCTCACCCTGATAAAAACACACTCACACTCACACTAACATTCATACTCACACGCACACACACACACACACACACACACACACACACACACACACACACACACACACACACACACACACACAGATAACAAGGCTTTAGAAACATGTGGCTGAATACAAAGGAACCAGGTCAGGAAACGCAGGAGGCCATATCTGCACTGGGGGGCTGCACAAGGTCCACAACCAGGATGCCTCCACCCCCACAAACACCTTGATACAGGCCAGGGAGGGGCCCACAGCAGCGAAGGACAACTGCAGACCCCTCACCTGACTAAGCTGATGATCATGAGGCAGAGACAACCCAGCCAGAGCCAGAGAAAGGGGCGGACTCTGGCTTTGTTCTTTAAATGATAAAATCCTGTTTTTGTTATATTTTTAATGTGGGGAATAAAACTGAGCTTAGAGTCAAAGATGACGCCCAGATTCTTAACTTGATTGGATGGGTTTAAACCCAGTGTTTGCAATTTTGTTTGTGTATTCTCTCCCTGCACCTTAGGATCGATGATTAAAACCTCAGTCTTGTCCGGGTTGAGCTGCAGGAAGTTTTCTGCCATCCAAGATTGAATTTCTGTCATACATTTAAAAAGGGCATCAGTTGGCCCTGTGTCATCAGGAGACATGGAGATGTACAGCTGGGTGTTGTCTGCATAACTGTGGAAATCAATACCATGCCTCCTGATGACACTTCCCAGAGGGAGCATATACAAATTAAAAAGTAAGGGGCCTAAAATTGAGCCTTGGGGAACACCACATTTAAAACCATGGATTCCTGAGGAGCACATGTCCAGACTTACTAAAAATTTCCGATCTGAGAGATAGGAACTGAACCATTGAAGGGCAGTACCAGAGAGGCCCACCAGGTGTCTCAGTCTGTCTAAAATAATCCTTTGATCTACTGTGTCAAACGCTGCGCTAAGATCCAGTAACACGAGGACTGTAAGCTTGTTTGTGTCTAGGTTACACGTTAGATCATTAACAGTCTTCAGTAAGGCAGTCTCTGCACTGTGGTTCATCCTAAATTCAGATTGGAATCTCTCAAAAACTGAGTGGTTATTTAAAAAATCATTAAACAGAATAACAACCAGTTTTTCTAAGATTTTGCTTAAAAATGGTAAGTTGGACACTGGTCTGTAGTTATTAAGAACGTCGGGATCCAAATTGTTCTTCTTCAGAAAGGCTCTCACTACTGCTGTTTTAAGGGCAGCAGGGAAAGTCCCAGTCTGAAGAGAGCAATTCACCATATTTAAGAGCTCAACTTCAAAGAATCCATAAAAGGTTTTAAAAAGTGATGTGGGAATTGGGTCTAAAAGGCAGGTAGTTGGTTTTACTTGGGAGAAAACTCTACCAAGCATTTCAGCATCAACCAGGAAAAAAACTGTTAGGTGTTTCCTCAGGTAAAGACATGCTTTCTACTGAATTAAAATCAGTATTTTGATTGGATAGAAGAGAGGATCGTATAGAGTCTATTTTACCTCCAAAGTGGACTGCAAAGTGCTCACAAAGGGAGTCAGAGGGAGTGAATCGTCTGTTAAAATCAGGGTTGACTAAAAGATCAATGGTCCTAAAAAGGACCTTAGGGTTGTTTTTATGATCTCTAAACACGTTTATAAAATATACATGCAGGGGCAGGTGGTAATGGCGGTGCTGAAGGAGGCTGCGAGGTCTTGGGGCAGGATGGAATTGATATTTCTGGAGGATATTTTGCGTTTTTCTTTAAGAATGGGGGCCAGGAGAAGGATCTCAAAAGCTATGGCAAGGTGGTCGGAGATGTGGAGGTTGAAGCTGGTAGGTTGTGGGATGTTGAGACCGGTGGAGCAGACAAGGTCCAGGGTGTGTCCGTGGGAGTGGGTGTGAGAATGAACATGCTGTGAGAGGTTGAGGGAGTCGAGGAGGTCTAGAAAGTCAGAGGCAGGTTTGCAGTTTTTGTCGATATGGAAGTTGAAGTCACCAAGAAGTAAAACGGAGGGGGAGATGGTTGATAAGTGACTGATGAAGTGAGTGAAGTCAGAGAGGAAGGATGGATTTGGTTTGGGGGGTCGGTAGATGATAGAGATTACAAGGGGACTGGGAGAGAGCAGTTTAAAAGCAACATGGTAAAGGATTCTGTGGAGGGAGTGGAAATGGGATTGAGTTTAAAATGGTCCTTAAAAACAGAGGCAACGCCACCACCTCGGCCAGAGGGGCGGGGTTTGTCCATGTACTTGTATCCTGGGGGGGGTGACTTGGTTGAGAGAGAAATGGTCCAGGGGTGAATGTACTACAGCCACAAGATTGTGTCATTCTTCTATTTTTACCATCATCTCTTATTGCGATGGCTGGATTGACAGCCTGCTCTGACACAAGGCAACCATTGACCTGTTAGTGAGATGCATTTATAGCAATCATCATCTCTTGGCCTCTGTACTTTTGTGACAGTGTCTGAGTGTGTCCCTCCCCCTGATAGACCCCCTGCTCACCTGTTTTGTTAATATTACGCTGGACTCGGGACGCTTCTTGGCTGAGAGCCGGAGTTTTTGTGGGTGATGATCAGCCAATCACAGCGTGCCCAGTGTGACTTTGTGTGTTGTTGATAGCCAGTGGGAGAAGCTATCCTGAAGTGGCTACGATAGCAGCACTAACACAGAGAAAGATTCTATATCCACAGTGTATCTCATTTATCATTTGCATTTCCTCCACTAAGACCTCCAACTCCAATAGCCCCAAATGTCATTTTTTCATTTACAGCCACTCAGCTCTCACAAACTCTCCATGGAGACAGGTAGCAGCACACACTAAATCCTCATTTAAATAGGGTGGTCTGCACCACTTTTTTACCTGTTATCAACTGTTTACGCTCTGTCTGTCAATAGCATGTGTAAAATGTAGGTTGCACACACAATGTATCACGCTTTGGGATCTTAGTAGAGCAGGCCCTCAATCTATTAATGCGACTCTGACATTAGTGTAATTTTAATAATCAGTAGGTTAATCCGCCTGCAGCTGTCGGAGGATCAACCCACAGTGACATTACTCACCACAGAGCGTGTGCTCATTTCTTCATCACCTGAAGCAGCTGCTCTCCGTCCTCTCACTGCAGGAGGACAGACAGCTCATCTCAGTCACAGTCAGGTGGAAACTGGGGCAAAGCTGCAGAGCAGTGTGGCTGCTTTTCTTCTTCAACATCATTAAAGAATTTGTCTCTGAGTCACACAGTGGAGCACATATGATGACAGAGAGGTTGTTTCTGACTGCCCCTTCAATATCTAACCACAGGCTAATCAGTTAACCCTTAAAATTGTACTCTGTTACAACCTAATGCACTTTTGTTCATCAACCTGTGATTTTTTTCTGGCCAGCCATCTCTTGGCTTTTGTAAGCTTTCAGCATTAGGCCAAACGTACCTGCAAACTGGTGGTTAATTATGTTTACACTGAAAATATCTTTCACACAATAAAAAAATAAATAAATTGAAAAATAAATAGGGTCCCAACCATTGACTGTATATAGAATGGACAGCGTGGCTCTGCCTGTCAACATTCTACGATTTTGAAGCCAAAAAACCCCGTTTCTCTAGCCGCCATTGTGCAGCCAGAGTCTGTGCAGTAGAGAATTTCCGGTGGAGCAGAGTAAAATAGAGAAATGAAAATATTTATTTCTTCTTCTTCAGAAGGTTTAGTCTCCTTTTGGCTCTTTCCCGAAGTTTCTTATATCCCCGGTAAAAACTACTCACGAATGGCAGCTGTCAACTATCGTAAAACGAAACTTATATCGCGGTTTTTAACGTCCAATAACTAATGAGAAACTAACTTCTCAGAAAAAAAACACCTGAACACCATGCAGCCAGATGACATCATCATACTACCTTAGCGTAAAGATGAGAGAAACGTTTCTATGAGGTATCGTAATTTTTTAAAGTTTTCCCGGCTCATATCTGGAATACATGGGGAGGCGGGGCTTATGACCTATACTGCAGCCAGACACCAGGGGGCGGGGCTTATGACTTATACTGCAGCCAGACACCAGGGGGAGGGGCATCTGCTGGAGGCTTCAGTTTGAGCCGAACGTCGTTTCGTCCACTCATCATACAGTCTATGGTCCCAACCTGTTTCCATTTTTCCCGAACTCATCTGGCGACTATACCAGCTGCTGCACGTGGGCTTCTTTAAAGACAAACCTGCTGAAGTTCAGCGGTTCACAAGCACACAACTTCTTTAAAAGAAGCTTGTGTGCGCTCGTGCAGACATAGAGCTGTGATTGGTTGGCTGGTCAGCTGGGCTCATGACTTCTGTCTAAAGATAAGAGGGTGTATTTGGGGGCTGCAATGATTCACTGACATAACCGATTTCATTGACTATAAAAGTTCAAAGATGAAGACTTGATAGTCCTCTAGTCATGTTATTGTTTTTATTGTTGTTGTCATATAAAAATCAAATTTCAGACATCAAGTACACATCCGTAACTTCAGTTCACTGCATGAGTTATTGGATACTTTTATGGCAAAGATCTCTTAATTCATACATGAGGAATATCTATGAGGAAATAACTCTGTGCTCCAACGACACTGTGCTCTGATGGAGGCTCTCTCAGGCTCGGACAGATTAACAGCTCCTAGAGCTTAGACTTTGATAACATGATTTAGAGAAATATCACTCGCATCTGTTCTTCTCTTCTCTCTTTGTAGACAGTTTTTCAGATTTTCCGTCACAAACTAGCGTCAGAACTCCTGCAACTTTTTCAAAGCAAGGACTGTTGTTCTCTCTCTGAACGTGGTTGCCCAGCTTGACGGATAGATGAACAGTTCGTTTTGAAATGAGTGACCGTTGTTCTTGATTTGGTCATTAAAGACTCAACACAGCTTAAAACTGTAAAACTGAAAATACAAAGCAGAAAAATGACAGATTAGCATGAACAGACAAAATGTTACACTCTGCTTAAATTACAGCAGGGAGGTTATTCTTAAATAGCTAGCTAGGTTAGCGAAAGGTCGCTAACTTAATGCTAAAGTCAGTGGAATATCCCATTGACAGGCTAACGCAATTAAACATTCTTTAGAAGTGACTGGAGCTGTAAGAATGTTTGTGCTGCTTCTTTCTGCCCCTCTGTGTGGGGGTTCTTTGTCTATTGTAGTGGTTCTCAACTTTCGGGTCATGACCCCACATGGGGTCGCCTGAAATCCAAACAGGGTCTCCTGAAATTTCTAACAATTGATAAAAAAGAAAAAAATACTGATTAGATTATTTTCTTCACTATTTATTGTTTTTTTTAATAAAACAAAACATAATGAACAACTATATTCTGTATGTTCAAGTATTTAGTAAATATTTTATTATGAAGTATTTCAGTTTGTTTAGCATTTTATCATTAAGTATTACAGCATTTTCAATAACTCCATCTTATTACCCCCACCTCACATCCATAACCTTGGCATCATCTTTGACAACAGCCTAACCTTTCAATTCCACGTCACCCAGCTCACCAAAACAGCCTTCTTTTACCTCAGGAACATAGCCCGCCTCCGTCCATTCCTCCCTTTTTCTTCTGCCGAAACACTCATCCATGCTTTCATCACTTCCTGTTTAGACTATTGTAACAGCATCTTCTCTGGTTCATCCTCCAAAGTCTTCCATAAACCACAATACATCCAGAACTCCTCACCTCCACCCGCTCACGTGACCACATCCACCCCGTCCTTCATCGTCTCCATTGGTTCCCCGTCCCTTACCGTATACAGTTTAAAACTCTTCTCCTCACTCACAAAGCTCTCCACCACCAGGCCCCTCCCTACCTCACTGACATCCTCCACCATCACACTCCATCCCGTCACCTCCGATCCTCACACGCCACCCTTCTGTCCCCACCCCACAGGACCAAGCACTGAACCTGGGGGGACAGAGCCTTCTCCATAGCTGCCCCCTCCCTCTGGAACTCACTCCCCACTCACATTCAAAACTGCTCCGTTCCATCATCCTTCAAATCTCTGCTAAAAACTCACCTTTTTAAGTTGGCTTTTAATCTGTGATTGCACTGCTGTTTGAATGTCTGAATTGATGTATGCATTTATGTATTGCTTTTAAAATTGTAAAGTGTCTTTGAGTTTTGAAAAGCGCTATACATATAAAATTTATTTATTATGATTTTATGATTAAGTATTTTGGTATTTATAGTATTTTAGTATCCCAGTGATTTGTTTTCTTTTATTTCCTGGATTCAGTATTTTTGCATTTGAAGCAGTGGACTAAATTGAAGGAGCAAAACTGAAATTTTTGCCGTTTGTTTCTTTTCTTTGTCTACATTTGTTTCCACTGTTTACTGCTCTATGTGCCTATAGTTGTTCCCTGGGGAAAAATACGTTTTAATTTTAATGTTCAATTAGAATGAAGTTCATATCCTGAGGTATGAGGTATGTTACTGAGGTAAAAGGGAATCCAAATGAGCTATAAACACAAAATAATTGTGATTAATGAATTAATTGGAAAAAGAAGTGATCGGTCTCACAACAACAAAAATAAGTGATAGTTACAGTCCTAGTGTTATTTAACTACATATATGTCACTCATACTCCACTGTTGCTAGATAAACACCCCTTTCTCCACCACAGCCTTCTACTTTTTCATTTTTTTAACTTTTTCAATGTTTTATTTGTAGTTTTTATCTTGTATACATGTAACAAATAAACAAGCACACAATGAAACTCAAATAAACAAACAAACCAACAAGCATGTTTGAGCTGCAGACACAACAGCTCTCTGTCTCCTTCTCTACTAATTGAGTCCATTGTACTCCCTTTGTCCTCTCAGCCATGGCATCCACCCCCGACAATAAGTCCACTCGCCCAGTCAGCGCTCCTGTGATGTCACCAGTGTCACCAGGGGAGGCCACCCCATCCCCGCTGCTCCCCGCCCTGTGTCGCTCCGACCACCGCGATGGCTCCACCCCTAAAGGACATCGCTTTGCAGACAGGAAGTCTGCAAAGAAGGCGGAGAGCCAGCCGACCAAGCACGCCAAGAGCCAGAGTCCCCGTCCAGAGAGCACTCCGGAGATCAAGGTACAGGACTCTGACCTTTAAAGAAGCGCACAGACTTCAGGCTATACAATGTTGAGTCACAATATCTGATAATGTTGAATTTAACGACACTCCAGTACGCAGGAGGACATTTCTCTGAACCTTTTCAAACATGTTTATTTGTTCATGGACACAGAAGAGTTCGCTTTGTCCTGATGTGTGAGTTTGTATGTGTCATCAGACTGTAGCGAGGAGAGAGCGAAGGCACTTGCCCTCTGTGACCACGGCCAACGGAGAGAGAGAGAAAAAGAGCCAGGTTTGTTTGAGATGCATGATCAGACCCAACCAGTCATGAAAACCAGTCAAACCAGTGTGATTTCTGGCATTGCAATGAAGTTGAGACATTGTGTAAAACGTCAATAAAAACAGAATACAATGATTTATAAATCCTGTTTAACCTATATTCCATTGAATACATTGCAAAGAAAAGATATTTATTGTTTAAAGTGATAAGCTTCTTTTTTTAATAATTCAAATATTCACTCATTCTGAATTTGATGCCTGCAACAAGTTCCTAAAAAGCTGGGACAGGTTCATGTGTCTACAGGTTCCACTGTTTGACATCCTCTTTCCTTTAACTGGTTCAGTGTTTGTGAACTGAGGACACTAATTGTTGAAGCTTTGGAGCTGGAATTCTTTCACATTCTTGTTGATGAACAACTTCAGTTGCTCAACAGTCTAAGGTTTCTGTTGTTGTATTATGTGCTGGTATGTTCCACGCATGTTCAATGGGAGACAGGTCTGGACTGCAGGCAGGCCAGTCTAGTAGTTGCACTCTTCTACTACGGAGCCACGCTGTTGTAACAGGAGCAGAATGTGTCTTGGTTTCATTGTCTTGCTGAAATAATCAGGGACGTCCCTGAAAAAGACAAAGTGTCTTGGATGGCAGCAGATGTTGCTCCAAAACCTGTTTGTACCTTTCAGCATTAATGCTGCCTTCACAGAAACTGGGACAGTTACCCATGATGCCATGGGCTCTAACACACCCCCGTACCATCACAGATGCTGCTTTTGAGCTTTGTGCTGAGAACAATCCTGAATGCCCTTTTCCCCTTTGGCCCTGAGGACACCATGTCCATGATTTCCAAAAAGAGTTTAAATGTGGACTGGTCAGACCACAGCAGACTTTTCCACCAGGGCGACCATGGCTCAGTGGTAGAGTCATCCTCTTGCAATCGAAGGATCGTGGGTTAGAGTCCAGCTCCCTCAGTCACATGCTGAAGTGTCCTGGAGTAAGAAACTGAAGCCGAAATTGCCCCCAGTGTTGGTCAGTTGTGGGTATGAATGGATTATTAGAAATCTCTGCCACCATTGTGTGAATGTGATGTGTATTGGTCAAAGAGATCTGCACTGTAAAGCGCTTTGAGAAGTTTATGAACACAGAAGAAACAAACATTGACAATTTTAAACGTAAACTTAAGACCTACTTGTAGGGTTTTTATAGTTTTTATATATAGATATTTTTGCTCTTATCTTATTATCTTTTCTCTTAGTTTTTTCTATCTATTTATTTCTACTACACTCTCACTCCTACCCTTTTTCACTGTTTATTTTGTCCTACTTATTGCACTTTACTGAGCTTTCCTATTTACAATCTTATCTCTATTTTAATATTTTTTATCATTATAATCTTTAATCTTTGATAATTAGTGGTGTGCATTAGTCTCTTACTTAAAATCTTTCTCCCAGTATATGATTTTTGTCCTTCTGCTTTGCATGTATTTTATGAAGCTATGTCCAATCACTGGGAAGCACTTTGAACTGCATTTCATTTGTATGAAAGGTGCTATAGAAATAAAGATTGATTGATTTATGGAGAAGGACTGAGTAAATACTGATCCATTTATCATCCAGTACAATTTTGTCTAAGATGATAGAGAAGGAGTCATTTGTGTGTGTTGTTGATGTCTGACTTTGTCTTTTCATGGTAGAGTTTGAACTGTCACTTGTGGATGTAGTGATGAACTGTGTTAACTGACAATGGTTTTCTGATGTGTTCCTGAACCCACGTGCTCATATCCTTTACACAATGATGTGGGTTTTTAATGCAGCGCCGCCTTAGGGGTCAAAGGTCATGAACATTCAATGTTGATTTTGGGCCTTGCTGCTTACGTGCAGAGATTTCTCCAGATTCTCTGAATCTTTTGATGATATCATGGACTGTAGATGATGAAATCCATCAATTCCTGCAGTTGGACAAAGTTGAGAAACATTGTTCTTCAACTGTTGGACTATTTGCTAACGCAGTTATTGACAAAGTGGTGAACCTGGCTCCATCTTTGCTTGTGAAGGACTGAGCCTTTTGGGGATGCTCCTTTTATACCCAATCATGACACTCACCTGTTTAAATCAACCTGTTCACCTGTGGAATGATCCAAACAGCTGTTTTTTCAGCATCAGCAACTTTTACAGATTTTTGTTGCCCCTGTACCAGCTTTTTAGAAAATTGTGGCAGGCATCAAATTCAAAGTGAGTGAATATTTGCAAAGAACAATGTCTGTCAATCTTTTTTGTGTGAATCCAATTAAACATAGGTTGAACAGGATTTGCAAATTAATGTTTTTTTGCTTTTATTTATGACCCTACTTCCCAATGTGAACAATTAGGGTTGTAGATAAAAAGATGCAATTTATGTTTGATCAAGGAGGAGGGCAGGAATGTAAAAAAGGAAACAGAGAACAGAGTTTTTATTTTCCATAGAGAGCAACTAAAATCTCAAGTAGAACCAATACAATACTTTACTTTTTATTCTGATCTGCATTATCTTTTTGCTTATAAAATAGCTTAACTTTATTTCTTCTCAGTGATCCAGAAGATTTTCTAGTCTCATTGAGGTTAATTAGTCCGCAGCTCACAGAACTACACAATACAACATCAGCCGAACCAAAGAAGATTCAAATCAGATTTAAAAAAATTAGGCACAACCCAAGAGATAGGGTGTGATAGCAGCTCATGGAGAAAATGAACAGGAAACACAGGGGAATCAGCTGGATCAGTGCTCAAGCCTGAGAGGTAGAACGCTGGTTGTGTCAAAACACAAAGTGATGAGTCTAGTTTTTGCCCTTCTTATATTGTTGCATGGGTATTAGATGCATAAAACTGAGATTTTTGTGTGCCAGACTGATCCTGTATCATTCAATAACCGTGTCTCTCCTCTGTCTGTGGGGGGGCAGCACTCTCCTCAGGAGAAATCAAAGATGGAGGTGATGCGAGTGAGGAAGGTTAGCATGCGCCGTTCTGCATCCTCATCCCTGAATCAGTTCCACACGCAGACACTTTGATTTGCTTTCTGTTGTCTGAGGTTTTCAGACGTTTTCATCACAGAGAGAAAAGTGATCTGACAGCAGAATGGTTTGATCATGTTCCACTGTTTGTCTGTGAAAGCTTCAACATGTGCTGCTCTCAGCTGCACAGGCTCTCTTTGTTGGAAGAAGGAGAAACCAATCCAGTGTGCAGCTCTCAGTCTGATCCAGCCCATGTTTGTCCTGCTGCACTCTGTGATAAAACAGATGTTTATGTTGCACAATGTTTGGTTTCTCCTTCTGACATGGTTTACATGTGAGTTTAACCATGAACATTTGTCAGAGGAAGGACACTTTTCTCTGTAACACCAACTCACATGTGTTTGTCCGTGTTGAGGAGAGAGCCACTGCTCGGCTGAGTGTCTCCCTTCAGAGCTTTGTCAGTGCTCCTGTGATGATTCTCTTCAGGAAAAAGGCTGAATGAGCTGCTGTAAGAGTGACACAAGTGTTGAGGAACAAAAGAAGAACTGAACTCTAACATTGGACTGACTGACACACAACGACGTGCACCTGTAATCCAATCAGCACCCACAGTGACATGTTCTTATAGGAGCATGTTTCTCCTCAGATATGACCTCTTTCTTTTTCAAATGTGATAACCCACATTTTACAAAACAATATTATGAGACACTTTTCAGACACTCAGACACTGCCTGAGTTTTCAGAAAGAAATAGAATGATGCATCATAAAGCACTTCACAACAACAAAAAAAGAAGCATTAACCTGAAGCAATTTTATTATGTCAATTAGGGATGAGAATTGGTTTCTGGTAAGAATCCACAGGGAATGGTTCAATCCATTGACATCATTAACCTTTTTGCTTTATAGTTCCCTTTATTGTCTGTACATTACACCAGCATGCACAGACCTTACAGCAACTGTTCTGCCCTAGCTAGCTTAGCTTAGCATATAAATGAACTCTGATTCAGGATTTTCACAAAAAGAAATGTACATTATTCTCTCCCAAGAGATTCACGTTAAATACAGTCAACATGCAACACATCTCCCAATGTACCAAAAACAGAAAAGTAAACAAAGCACTAGCTTGATGCTATGGTATATGGAAAATCACATTGATATGCTAACAGTTAGCATACATTGATATAACTTTGGTTTTAAAACAGATCTCCATCTTTCATCACAGAGACATAACCAAATTATTCTTCCACAACACTGAGAACTCTTAGTGTCAAAATTCTAACAGGTAAATGTTTTTCAAACAGAATGGTAAAAGAAAAGTCATGTTCAGGCTCATGGTTGACTTCAGCACAACTATGGCAAGCTTAAGGTTTCACAAAACTTAAAGCTTTGCTATGACCACTTTAAGACACTAGGTGGCCTACTTCAGCCAATTACGTGTGAGTTTTACTTATTTTTAATTTACTTATATACTGTTTTCCAGAAATATCTAGATCCAGTGACCAATTTCAGATTTATGTACGAATAAACTCTGTAAAACGTTGTTGACAAAGAAAACCTGTAAAATCTTTTATAGGAACTGATAAAGGAATCCACAAAGAATCAGATTGATAAGTGAAATCAATAAGGGCATTGATATCAATAAAACCCATCCCTGGGTTGGATGCTGACCCACACTCCTCAAAAAGTGTGGCTCTGTTTTAATGGCCCATGTCGACATCTGTTGTTACCATAGACTGTACAAAGAATGGACAGTGTGGCTCCGCCTTTTATCATTTTATCATTGTAGGGTTTTGAAGCCAAAATACCCTCTTCTGATATTGTGCAGCCAGAGTCTGTGCAGGAGAGGATTTGAGTGGATTCAGGTGACCTAGAAAGAATATTTTTACCTCTTTCATTGAAGGTCTAATCTAGTGGTTGGTGGAATAATCTCAAATATCCATAGATATCAATGTTGATGTCAGTGTTGTTAATACCTAGGTGATGAGATTGATACCTAAATTATCAGTACATTGCTAATTTCCTAAATATTAGTATATGTCTGAGTCATTTTCTTTCATATATGAACAGAAACATCACTTTCAGTGATTGTGTATTACTCTTGATTAATTTTACAAGCTGCTTTTCTATGTAATATCTACAGTTGTGCTCAAAAGTTTACCTCCCCCCTCTTGATAAGAAGAATCTTCTCAGAAAAAAAGAGGACTTGAACAAAATGCAGGAAAGTAACATCTTCATATCAACACAGTGTAAGGATGTGAGAAACATTTTTACTTAGTGTATCAGTTTTTTCAAGTTTGACCCCAAGCCCATTCAAATGAATGGTGAGACAGAGTCTTTGACCCTTACTGTGGCCAGTCAAGAGAGGGGGCAGACTTTTGGCAACCTCAGGGAAGCCAAGCAAGATGGCATCAAGCTTTTTACAGTCTGTCTTGATGAAAAAAGTTTGTATCAAGAGAAGCACCCAAAATATTTATCTGTTAAAAAAAACAAACAAACAAACTATTATCAAATTTCTATATGAACTGAGGTGTGGATTTATTCAGTTGTTTTGCTCTTGACTTGAACTTGCAGTCCAATGAGCATTTCCACCTGTGAAAGAAAGCCACATTGCACAGCCCCCAAGCCCTCACTTCCACTTACTGACTCACTGTAAGAGGTCTTTGTTGTGACCCTTCTAAATGACACTTTTAGGTTACAGACTCCTGCCGTCTCTCATCACAATGACTATGTTAATAAAACACCTTATAAGAGCTAAACATCAGGAATAGGGGGGGGGGGGGGGGGTGTAGAACCACTGACATGTTTCAAACGGGAGTGATGTGTTTAATCCTGGCTCAGCCTGTTCTGACTGTGCTCAGGTTTATGAAGCGTGGTGAAACGGTGCTTTAGAGGCAGAAATTCAAAAATAAAACAGGCAAATAAAACCTTCCAAATGTGTAAACTCCTGAAGTGATGACACACATCTCCTCTCTGCAGCAGCTTTTGCATGAACAGCATGAAACTCAGCTCACAGCGCACCACAGCGAGTGTGTGTCTTCCCAACTTCCGTCACACACACAGCACTGATGTGTGTGTGAGTGTGAGTGTGTGTGTGTGTGTGTGTGTGTGAGAGTGTGTGTGCCCACCTGTCACCTGCTGAGCTGGGCATGCTGGGAAGTGAAGTCCTGCAGCTCCACAGCTTCTTTATTATTTCTTAATCCATGTCATGGCTGGAGTCAGTGCTGCTCATAGACTCCAAACAAACTGCTGTTAAACTCTTTGAACTATTTCCAACCAGGTCTTCCCTTTTTTCTG